>APFE031576083.1:54974-116959 GCA_000404065.3 Pinus taeda | reverse complement strand
GAGATAGTGAGATAGAGAGATTACCAAATCTCAATGCTCCATATTCGATGAATTTACTAAGTTACAATAGTTTAACGAAATGATTACAATCTTCAAATTTGATCCTAATCAACAATGACTATGAAGAAAAATGTAGCTAATTCCATATTTTTTTTCCTAAGGAAACCCAAAAGTTTCTTCTCCATAATCATGGATGAAATCCTCAGTAATCTCTTCAACATATACTAGTCCACCTAACCAAGTGGGATTCAATCTAAGAGCTTTCTAGCACAAAAACAACCAAGTCTCGAACAACATTGGTGAAAATCAACTTAGCTAACCCGTTGGGCCAACTATATATATATATATATATATATAATATATATTATATATATATATATAATATTATATATATATGAAATTATATATAATATATATAAATATACATATTGG
Source organism: Pinus taeda (assembly GCA_000404065.3). Classification (NCBI taxonomy): domain Eukaryota; kingdom Viridiplantae; phylum Streptophyta; class Pinopsida; order Pinales; family Pinaceae; genus Pinus; species Pinus taeda. The sequence continues at coordinate 116,527 of APFE031576083.1, read as the reverse complement.
AAATATACTTCACTAAAAATGAGAGAAAAATAATTTTACTTTCTCTAGTTTCAACAAGTCCACCCTACATGAAAATTATTATCATGCCTTCTCATTCCCTATCTAGTTCAATAATTTTCTAAAAGGATAACATATAAATTTAGTGTAATGTTAGAGTTGTGCTAGATAATGAAATCATGTACAAGTTATACAAATATATTCTAAAAGTTAAATAATATAAATCATAAAGTTATTCTAAAATTTCAAACACAAGTCCACATTAATAATAAAGTAGTTAAAACAACAAGAGGAATAGTTGTGATGCAGCATAGTCCCTACCTCTGCCTCTATTTAATTGAATTTTTTTACATAGTGTTTTCTCACTAATGGCGTATTCCTTTTCTAATAATAATAATAATAGCTATATCAGATGGATTACCGGAAAATAGCTTCAAATATATAGTGGAAGAGTGTGTGAGTTATTTAGGATCTATTTATAAGGCTGAGAGAAGAGCAACAATAGCCCAGGTTTTAAGAATGTCTACATTCTTCCCTAGTTTTGTGAATCCTGAAGACAACCAAAATCTAATGGAGGAGGTGAGAATGGAAGAATTAATTGCCGATATTCAAAGTTTTTAAAATATAAAAGTGTAGGCTTGATGGGCTACCTATGGAATTATTTTGAGGATGCTTTCATTTCATAGAAGAAGACTAGTGGAAAGTCAATGAGAAGTCTAGATTCTATGGAAACATCATGGCATCCTATAATTCTACCTTTACTGCACTGATTCCAAATACTGATAACCCCAGTTCATTTCTAAAATTCAAGCCGAATTCATTCTGTAATTTCATTTATAAAAACATCTACAAGATAATTGCTTGGCGGTTAAAGGAGATTTTTTCAAATTAGATTTTTGATGAGCAATTTAGTTTCCTGGAAGTGAGGTAGATCCATAAGAATGTGGGGGTGGCACAAGAAGAGTTAAATTCTATTAAATGGAGAAGCTCAAGGCTATGGTGGTGAATGTGGAAATTTCAAAGGCATAAGACAGTTAGTTGGGTCTCTCTCCATGCTTTATATAATATCCCTAGTACCCGATTAATAAAAATGTCTCCAATAGTGAGCATGCAATTCACACTATTCTAATGATGGGAATTAATTTAATATGGTGCATCAAGTTAATTAAAAGAGTATTGTTGCATGCTTCTTACTACAGATATCAACTTGTTTTAGAAATGGAACAAAATCCTACTTATCAATTTTCACATGTTGCCTAGAAATTCCTGAGATTCTCCAATACTATTGAGGCAATAAATCTTTACCCTACTGAGAGAAATAAGAGGGTTGGAGTAGATAGAATTGCGAAAAGGCTGGACCATTTTATTATACCAGACCTATTTTTAGATGAAGCTATCAGATCCAAAAGCCAGTCTTGTGTGGATGGGATTCTAACCACTCCCTTGTAATACTAGAATTTTCTCCTACAAAGAGAAAACCCCTCATCCCTTCAAACTAAATCCTGAATGGTTAAGGAGGAGAAATATGTCAAGAAACTAAAGGATGTCTAGATTCCATTTGATGGTTCTTCTTAGGGGTCAGTTGCCCTTCAGTTTGAGAATAACCTCAAAAGGTATAAACAGTCCATTGAGTTGGAAATTTACAAAATACATAAGAAGGAGAGATTGCTTAAGGAAGTGGAGGGAAAATTAGATTCCTTGTACACAAGTGATGGTTTTGGTTTCTTAATTGAGCCACAAAATTAGAGGTGAATGAGATGGAAGTAAAGAAGAGGGAACTTCTTTTGGATAAAGAAAGTTCCTGTAGTTTAAAATGTATGGCGTTGTGGCTACAAGCTGGGGTAGAAAACTCATTAGTTTTTTCATCATTTGCAACCTACAGGAAAAAAATACACTTTGGAGGATATAAAATCAAATGGATTACTGGAAACTAGCTTCAATGATATAGTGCAAGAGAGTGTGATTTATTTAGGATCTATTTATAAGTCCGAGAGAAGAGAAACAATAGCTAAGTTTTTAAGAATTTCTACATTCTTCCCTAGTTTTGTGAATCCTGAAGACAACCAAAATTTAATGGAGGAGGTGAGAATGGAAGAATTACTTACAAGTCTTCAAACTTTTTAAAATATAAGAGCCTCAGGTCTAATGGGTTGCCCGTGGAATTATTTTGAGGATGCTTTCATTTCATAGAAGAAGACTGGTGGAAAGTCAATGAGAAGTCAAGATTCTCTGGAAAAATACTGGAATCCTATAATGCTCCCTTTACTGCACTGATTCCAAACATATATTACCCCATTTCATTTCTAAAATTCAGGCGATTTCATTATGTATTTCATTTATAAATCCATCTCCAAGATAATTACCTGTAGGTTAAAGGAGATTTTGTCAAATCATATTTTTGGTGAGCAATTTAGTTTCTTGGAGGTGAGGTAGATCCATGAGAATGTGGGGGTGGCACAAGAAGAGCTACATTCTATTAAAGTGGATAAGCTCAAGGCTATGGTGGTGAAGGTGGAAATTTCAAAGGCATCTGACAGTCAGTTGACTCTACCTGCGATTAATGCTAATACTTTTGGAATGCTCTACACATATGGTTACACTTGTGATGAGTTGGGTGACTTATGTGTACTTCTCCATGTTTTATAAAATATCCCCAAGACTCGATCAATAAAAATGTCTCTAATAATGATTATGCAATTCAAAGTCTTCTAACGATGGGAATTCTTCTAATTATGGTGCATCAACCGAATTAAAAGAGTACTATCACATGCTTCTTGCCCCAGAAATCAAGTTGTTTTAGAAGGGGAACAAAATTCCACTTATCAATTTTCACATGTTGCATAGAAATTCTAGAGGATTCTCCAATAATCACTATGCAATTCACAGTCTCTGGCATAAATAAAATATGGTGAAAATTTTGAACTTTGGCCAGCTTTCCGTTTGCAGAGAAATTAATGACTACCCATCATCAATAAGCAAGCTAAGAAAAGAAATTGATAGGAACTAAATCATGCCTTTCACTCGAAATCCCCAAAACAAACCGGGCTTAGTGAAGAAATAGACAATTCCTAGCATCTACGATTTTAGTCAAAATTCTTAGAAAGCCACCATAAAAATCAACTTCACCATAGGATGTACCCTTTCTAAAATGAAATACTCTTTTCTAAGTAGATCACTCATAAATTTAAAAATTTCCTTATCTTTCAGTTACACTAGTAAACTCTTCAATTGTTAAAAATTCTAGTACATCAAATTTTAAACTAAGATTTCTACTTGGTAAGCTTTCAAGGACTGATTGGTGGCTACTTTTCTTTCATTTCCTATTTTGAATTTGCCAGATAATGGTAATAGTTTCCTTTCCTATGTAACAACAAAAAACCAGCATACATAACGCCAAAACTAAGAAAAACCAAAAGCTTAATACCCATGTTGCACAAAAATTTCACAGGTCAATATAAGAAAAATGACATTTAAAGTAAAAAACAATGGATTCGTCAATACTGGAGGAATGAATGAGGTTTTCATCAATGATGGTCATAATATCATGGCAAATATTAGAATTCTCTGCTCCAACTTTCTATCTATACTCTTTGATATGCTTCAGTTTGTGATAATTGCCTTTCACTTCCTCCTTCTACTCAATAGAAGACATTATTCTCCACGATGTTTGTCAAGCCCCAATCACATTTTTGTACCCAACAAAGACCATATTACTTTCTTCTATAATTAACTCCACGTCTAACTTCACCACCCTCTTCATGCCTTCAACCATTTCTACACAAAGTCAACAATATACACATACATAACATCAGAGATCTATCATGACGTTGCAACTTCATTTTGCCTTTGCTAGGGGTTTTTCCAAGGGATACCTAGAACTGAATAGGAATCACAGTGAATAGCCAAAAAAAGAGGGGGATTTTGACCATTGTAGATCTACAAAAAACATTTTTGGTGAATTGTTGTAGGGGATTTTGACCATTGTAGATCTACAAAAAACATTTTTGGTAAATTGTTGCATGTTTGCAATTTTGGGGAAATGGTTCATGTTCAAAGCTACTACATTTTTCCCAAAGAATATGAATTTTTTTTCCAATTTTAAGTAGGTTGTTCTCACAGGTCAAACCTAGCTCCAAGGACCCACTTTCGCATTGTGACTAGTGATGTTGCCACAATGATTTTTTTACTAGTGAAAAATTCACCAGGGTCCATCAATTTGCTTCTACTTGACTTTGAGATAAGACAAATCTTGAACTTGAACCTAGAACCCATTAGTTTACAAATAGATGAATGTTGTCTTTGTTTTCCCAACAAAACAAAGGTTGTGGGAGGTTGCAAATAGAGGTTACAGAGGATTGTAAAAGTGGTTCCGAAAATTTGCAAACAGAGGTTGCAGAGGTTCCGAACAAGGTTTCACTCTCTCCCATGGGCCCAATACTCTGCATGTTTTTGGCCTCCTGATTTGCCAAAATTGGTCTCCTGCTTGGCCAATATTTGATTTAATATATATATCTATATATATATATATATATATATATATATATATATATATATATATTATATATATATATATATTAATATATATAATATATATATATATATATATATATTACTTACATATATAAAACCCCTCTTAACCCTTATTATATAGTCAATATATTGTTTTAGGTTTATTTTATTTTTTATACCCCAATATGAATGCATTGATATGATATTGCTTCGTTAGTGAAGCCCCGGTGGTGGGCTATAAGTCTCACATTTATTGAGTACACTGTTTCCTCAGTGATGACGTATTCATTTTCCAATAATAAAATAAAATAAATAGCTTCACACAGTTAAACTTATGGTTGATATGGATAGGGAATTTTGTGTAGAAGTGTGAATATTTTTGTTTAATATTAATATTTGTGTTTTTGCAAGGTGGAAGTGTGAATTTTTTTGTTTAATAGTAATATTTGTGTTTTCATTGTGTGGAAAAGTTGTCCATGTAAAATAATTATTAAAAGCAGAAAGCATTAATACGAGAGAATTAATAGCTATAATTAAATGAACAATATCTATTATAGTCAAGTTAATAATAGTTTAATGTAATAGCTATTGTAGTTTGGAGTTTAACTCATTAATTATTAACTATTAATAAAAAGGGTTAATATTTATAGTAGTATAATAGTTGTCGATGTAAAATATTTATCAAAAGAAAAAATTAATGATAGAGAGTTAATAACTATACTCAAGCACACAATAGTCTATTTTTTTTCTTAGGCAAGAAATGGTCCTTCTATTGACTTAGGCAAGAAAATAAACTACAAAGGTTACAACAAGTGCACTGAGGCGCATGTTGGAAAATTATATATTACAGAGCATTGGAACACATAGAATATTGCATAAATATAAATACAAAAAACGCATAAAACCAACAAGACATAGATATACGTGGTTCACCTAGTTTGGGCTACATCTACCCCAAACAACCAATCCTTCCTTTACATTATCCAGCAAAATGAAGAGACACAACCTACAAAAAATCCACTGTAATATCCTCTGTTTTCTCTCATAGTCTCACCTCTATATTTTTCGCTCGGAGAATACACATCTGTTACTCAGCCTCAATAAAATGCCCTCATAGAAAGAGAGGGGTTGCCTTCTAGGGCAAAAAACCCTAAACTAAATATAAGTTCTACCATCAGATCATTCACCTAATGAATGACCCAGATTGACTAGAAATTACTATACTTTTACAAGACAATTTTACATCTATTTTTATCTTTAGGGGCGCTGCCCCTGAAACCCTTGCTGGGGGACCGCTGGCCCCTGGACCCCTCAGTTGGGGGGGATCATCCCCCCCGAACCCTCGCAGGGGGGACAAGTCCCCCCCGCACCTCCCCCATGTAGGGGTGTAAAAAATTCATGGGGTATACATTCGCCTGAAACAAAGACCTTTAAATAATCATTCTCCACACCCAATAGCACAAACCCCCACAAAGGAAGAGGGAAGAAAACACAACGTGCCCAAAAAACTAAAACCAAGGTCGAGATAGCCCCAAAACCTTAAGCATGAATGTGGACCCCAAGTTAGCCACCGTTGATCTATCTCCCTTCTATTTGACGATCTAAAACCAAATTGCGTGAAGCAGTAGCCCGCGGAATAACCCCTAAACTACTTGACCCTCGCTAGCCGTCGATCTTCTCCTTCTGATCCAATGCCTAGTATCCATATTGTGCAGCTTAAAAGCATGATAAATACCACGCGATGAGGGTGGTTTTCCTTTCCCATCCCCCGCCACATGTTGCTCTCTGAGTGGCATTGCTGGCTTTTCATGAAAACCATCTTTTGGTTTGAGGGCACACGATGAAGGTGGTAAACCATAAGTAGTTTTGACCTTCTGGACCCACGAACTTGCACGACAAACTGTGGCCCTAGTTAATATCGCACCACCCATAAGCTCGAGGAATACCACACAGTGAGGGCAGTATTTTCTCTTCTTGCCCCACCATGCGTCACTTGCTAAGCGGCCTCGTTTACCATCCAGGAATCCGCTTCTAGGTCAAAGGGCACCCTATGCAGGTGGTTTCTCTCGAGCAGTTTTTGATTTTGGTTTCCTAATCCTCTGTCCTCCAAAGTATTACACAAGGATGACATGCCCGGAAGGGTCACCTCGTGCATGGAATGTCCTAGGATTTGTGATGGCATCCATTGTCCTTCTTCGCGGTAGCTCATTTCCTCATAGCTTTTTCCTTTTTGGTAGATATCCCCTAGCCCATTGACTATCTCTTTCCAGGCTTCCTATGAGAACTTACAGTGCTCATCCTCTGAGAAATACTTATGATTCTATATATTCTATACTTATAGTTGTCTATTCTGATATTGCTATCTGTCGCTAAGGGCTTGTGCTAAGCATTCATCTCTCATTCTGTCATCTATTACCTCTTCCCACTAGCAGCACATGTCTGTAAGCTTGCTTCTGACCCCCTCATTGGCGAGCCAATCTGCCACTTTGTTGGATTCCCTGTGAACATGCATAAACCTAAGAGTTCTTAGGATTCTTAGGTGTGATTGAATTCTTTGGTTGACTTGCAGAAGCCACCTGTGACCTGAGATTTTCTCTGGAGTTGCTCCTGTACTTATCCACTTGACCGAATTAATTACTAATTCCAAGTTAGCCTCAATGATGACATTATTTATGTTGTGCTTGAGCAATACTTCCAAGCACAGCTCCATCTCCATGAGCTCAGCCATATTATTGGTTGCCTTCCCTAGATAACTGTAGAAAATGACCTGTATGTTTCCCTCCTCATCTCTCATGACCCCTCCATAACCTGCTTCTCTAGGATTTCATTTCGATGCTCCATCTATGTTAAATTTCAAAAGACCTAGAGAAGGGGGTTGCCAGAAAGCCTTTCCTTTTGAGGTATTCTTGTTGATCTGCAGAGGACATTGAGGGAGATGAACCTGAAGCTCCAACTTTTCTAGGATTCTGGCCTCTCTGTGTCCAATGGGTTTTTCTATAGAAACACACCCCAGGATGTGGACAATCTCCTTGAGCTGCTTAAGGATTAGCTTTAGGATGCTGCTCACCGGCCCATTTTGTCTTTGAAAATCCTGTTGTTGTGCTCCTTCCATACATTCCAGATTAAGAACCTTGAAGTCAATGCCCATGCTGAGTTTATTGTATCATTATTCGAAAAAAAATTCCGCCAGTTTTTTAGCATGGCAATGATGTGATCTTCGTGCCTGTTAGTTTGCTCAAAGACATTTCCAACCCAGTTCCATAGTGTGGTAGTGAAGGAGCATCTATTAAGGAAATGATTTGTGGTTTCTTCCTACTGTCCACACAGGTGACATCTTGAGGGGCCAACAAAGCCTCTTTTTCTTAGATTATCCCATGTCAGAATCTTGCCCTGATGGACCAGCTACTAGAATAGTTTGATCTTCATCCAATGAGGTTTATCCCAGATTTATTTCCAAGTCTTATCAGTGCTTGGAAGGTTAAGCCCTATGGCTATTCTTTTAGCCTCTTTAAGGGTAAAAAGACCTACCTTGTTCATTCCCCATATTAATTGATCATTCGATGTTGAGGTTAAGATTTTCCTTTTTTCCAAAAGACCTTTAAGGGCTATAGCTTGAGTATTCAACATGCTCATCTCATTGTAAATTGGAAGTTTCCATATTCTCCATTTTCCATTGTTCCTTGATTGATCCCAAAAGTCACTTACCCTCCTTAATCCTTTGTTGATGGTATCTATTTGGATACTTTCTAAATCCTCACTGCTGAGATTTCCCTCCTGTTGCCAACTATCCTCCCAGAACTAGGCCAAATTTTTGCTTCTGATCTCCCAGAAACTATGTTTTTGTACTAGGGCCCTATTCTCCCAGGCCCTGTTCCAAACTTGAGAACCTTTTACTTATCCTTTCATTCTTATGAGGTTCATATCCTGCCAATTCATATCATACTTTTGCTTCCATATTTTTGCCCAGGGGGATTGTATTTCCTTTAGCCATCTCCACCAAACTTTAGCTCCCAGAACTCTGTTTAGAATTTCTGGGTCATGTAGACCTAGGCCACCATGGGATTTATGTTTGTATACCCTTTCCCATGCCACCATGGCCCATTTCTTCTTCTCTTCACCTTTCCCCCAGAGAAAGTCTCTTAGAATGTTTCGTATTTGAATAATGACCCTAGTGGTGTCAGAATGGCTAATTTCATATAGATAGGGATGGTTTGGAGGACAGCCTTAGTGAGAATTAGCCTCCCTGCTAGGTTTAGGGCTCTGTTTGTCCACTTTCTAATTTTGTCTTTCAGTTTATTTAAAATAGGTTCCCAGATGTCCTTGTGCAACGGTTTATCAGTGAGGGGAACTCCCAGATACTTCGAGGGAAATGAATCTCTCTGAAAGCCCAAAATTCTGGAAAGATTTCTTTTAATTGATTTGAAAAAGAAAATCTTTGATTTAGTAAGACTTACCTCAATACCCACTGCCATAGCAAACTCATGCAGAATTAGCTTGAATGCTTTGGCTTCCTTGAATGTAGGTGTGCCTTGAAGCATAGTATCATCCACAAATTGCTGATGTGTCACCATGTCCTAGCCTTGAGTGAGTCTCAGACCTTGAATTCTTCCTTCCACCTTACAGAATCGATTTCTCTACCTAACCCTTCCATCATTAAAATGAAAAGGAAAGGGGAAAGAGGATCACCTGGCCTGAGACCTCTTGTAGGCTTGAAGGTTTTGGAGGGTAAGTCATTGAGAAGAATTGAACAGCTAAAGTGGTAATTAGAGCCATGACCCACTTAATCCAATTATAGTTGGAGCCATATGCTTTTAGAATTGCTCTTATGTACGTCCACCTAAGCTTATCATAGGATTTTTTTATGTCCAGCTAAATTATCATCCCTTCCTGCTTATTGGTGATGAGTGAATGAACAACTTCATGTGCTTGAATTATGTTATCAAGAATTTGTCTTCCTTCCACATAGCCCGTTTGCTCCTCTGACACCAGGGTTGGGAGGAGTGGTTTGAGTCTGTTGGCAATTACTTTGGATATTATTTTGTACACCACATTACATAATGCTATATGTCTAAATATGTCTGGAGAGGTGGTCTTTTACTATTTGGGGATTAAGGCTATGAAAGATTCATTGAGCACCCTCAAGAATTTTTTAGATCTACGAGAATCTTCCACTACCTCCAGAATATCATGCTTTACAATCCTCTAACATTTCTTGAAAAAGTCCACATTGAAGCCATCCAGGCTTGGAGCTTTCCCATTTTGCATCTCTATGATGACTTCCTCAAGCTCTTCCTCTGTCATTGGTCTGTTGAGATTGTAACTATATTCTTTGGAGCCCAGTTTAGGAATGTACTGTGTAATTTTTTTCGTAAATTGTGATCTATCTGCTGTAGTTTCCTCTAGAATTCTCTGAAAATGATGGACTAGAACCTATTCCATCCCTTCATGAGTGTTTATTTCTACACCATGATGATCTGTAAGTTTCACAATTCTATTGTTGTTTCTGTGAGCTATGGTGGATCTGTGAAAGAATTTGGTGTTTCACTCTCCTTCGTTAATCCATTGGACTTTGGATTTCTGTCTCTAGAATATTTCCTCTTGTAGACATCTGTTTTCCCATTCACGCTGAAGTGACTTTGCTATCTCTTTCCTTTCCTCAGTGTAGCCTTCTGTGATAAGAATTTGGTTTATTTCCTTCAGTTTCCTTTCCACTTCTCCTTTAGCTTTGAAGATGTTCCAAAATTCATTTTTATTCCACTCTTTGAGTCTGCCTTTAATGTGTTTAAGCCTGCAATGTAGAAGTAACATCTTTGTACCTTGCAAGTGTAGCTCTTCTTCCCACCATTTTTCAACGTTTGTGAGGAAATCTGAGTGCGTGAGCCAAACGTTCTCAAACTTGAAGGGGATATTTCTTGGTTTACCAATTAGAGAAGCTTCCAATTGGATGGGCCAGTGGTCTGAACCACCAAAAGGAAGGATGAATGCTGTTAGGCCACTCCCCATGAGTAGAAGTTCCTTTGAGATAATAAATCTATCTAATTTTGAGGCTACTTGGGTAGAGCCCCATATTTTGTTATTCCAAGTGAAAATACCATTTCTAGTGTCCATATCTACCAGTTTCATATTGGTGAGAAATTTTTGAAGGCAACTGAATCCCTACCAAGTGTTCTAGTTCCCCATTTCTTCTCCGTGGGTGATTTTATCATGTTAAAATCTCCCCCCTAGAATCTAGGGTAAGGCTTGATATCTCTTTTTCATATCTTCCAATGCAGTGAGGAGCCGAAGTTTGTCCTCCCTGGTTGAGGACAATAGAAATTGGTGATCATGTAACATTGCCTATCACCTATAGGTTGGATTATCAAAGAAAGGTGGTGTCTGGACGCCTTGGCATCAAGCATACCAAATTTCTGAGGATCCCATAGAGTGAGAATGCCACCAACATATTTATTTTCCTTGACTTCAAGATATTCATATCTATTTAGGTAGTTGCTATTTTTTCTCTGACCTTTCCCAGTGAGCATTTTGTTTCTTGTATAAACACTATGTCAGGTTTTTCCTCTTTGATCCTATTGCTTAGATTCCTCTATTTTCATCTACTCCCCAGTCCTCTAATGTTCCAGGTTGTGATATTCATTGAGGTGGGGTTATGAAGGGGTAACTAGAAAGGTCTTTCATCCTTCCAGAGTGAATCATGAGTTTTCCACACTCTAGCAGCAATTCTTTCTGTCTCTTTCTTCCTCTTTTACCGCCTGGTTTTTTGTCAATTTTCCTGTTATTAATCCTATTGAGGAAGTCCCTTTGTTTTCCTAGTTGTCCTGTCCCCTCTTTACTCCTATAGCTTTTTGGTGTGACTTATTAAGGAATATTTGTTGTACCTTGTCAACTTCCTCCCGTGGTGTGGAGTTTATTCCCAGGTTTTCTCCTCATTCTAGAAACTTTTTTAGCTCTAGGTTTTCCCTTTACAGGATCTCCTGTATGTCTTAGTCCTCTGTACCACTTTCACTTTGAGTCATTTCATGGTATTTTTCCATTTCCATGGTAATAAATGGGTATGTCGTGTGTTCACTATGTTCTTGAGTGAACTCCATGCTGGTATCTTTTCCTTTCCCCCTTTCTGCCTGATTCTCCGTTTTCCTTTGATTGCCCTCATCTTCTTCTCTTTCTTCTAAGATCTCAAATCTATTGTGACTTCTTGTTTTGTTATCATTAGGATTCTTTTGTATCTTCCTTCCCCCTCCTTTATCTTTTCCTCCCACTTTAGTAAGACCTGTATGGTGTTTTTCATTACTGGTGTTTAGGTATTCCTCCCTTTTATTAAGAGGACAATCTTTGAATAGGTGTCCATGCTCATGACATTAACGACATCTAAATGGGATATTCTCATATTCAGCTTTCTGAACCCATTCGTCATCATAGACTTCTAGAATGACCTCATATGGAAGAGCTCTTGATAGGTCTCGCTCTGGCACAAAGTTCATCATCCATGGCCGCATATATAGACCAGCTGCCACATAAAAGTATGGTCCTCCAAAAATCCTATCTCTATCCTCCATATTTGTAAACACCACTATAAAAAAACTTTTGGATCCAAGATGTATCTTTAAATCCCCTTTTGGTTTCCACGTGTATTTTATCCAAGTGTATAACACTTTCTTTGTCGGCTAGATTCCCATAAACTTGCATATTATAGCATAGTTTGCCATATGATCCCTATGCTCTTGCAGAGCTGGATCATTCAATATTACCCATGGTTTAGTATTGGTCTTCTGTTTACAAGGCCCCATCTTGGTTCTATTCTCTGTTCTCGAACCTCTGTCTTCTGCTATCTTCTCCTGTTGGTCTTCCTCGTGGGTCCTTTGCTTTGCATGTGTATTGCTGCCTTCTGCAGTCTGGGTTTCAGTATTTTTTGTCTTGTCCTCCGAGGAGTGTGGAGGCTTGTTCTTTCTCCTTGCACTTCCTCTATTTGAAACTAAATTATTGTAGGAGGGAGTGGTGCTCCCTCCTCGCTGCGCTTCCATGGTAACCTTTTTACCTCTGTCACTTCCTTTGTTGAATCCTAGAACTAGGTCTCCCCCTCAATATCGATCTCTTCGAAAAAAGGTATGACCCTAGATTCACATCATGCAGAATAGTCTATTAATAGCCAAGTTAATAATAGTTAAATGTAATAGCTATTGCAATGATGAGTTTAACTCTTTAATTATTAACTATTAATGAAAATAGTTAATCGTTATAGCATTATAGGTTAGTAGGTTTCCTTGTAATAGCTATAGTATTATAAAAATGTAATAGTTTCAGGAACTATTGTTTTTGTTTAATTATTACAGTTATTAATAACTATAGTTCATTTTTCTATTATTATTGTGTTGCTACCATTTATAGCTTCATGATTAACTTCAGACAACTAATTAATTAATATATATTAGTTATTCTTGATGCTTTCATTTATATTTTTTTATCGTTAATGCTTTGTGCAAATATTTTTACTTTCATTTTCATTGTGTAAAGGCATTGCTAAAACGGTTGAAAGAGAAATAACCAATTTAAAAAGTCAAATGGTTGAAGAGTGTGTGTTGGCATTTAAAAGGGGCATAGAGTTAGCAGTGTGAATATCATTGCTTGTGCAAAGCTTTTTGCACATGGAAAGCTCTGCACAAGAGGTAGTTTGTCACCACTTTATAAAAAATAGAAAATATTAATGTGGGAGAATTAATAGCTATAATTAAATGCACAATAATCTATTAATAGACAAGTTAATACTAGTTAAATGTAATAGCTATTGCAATATGAAGTTTAACTCAATAATTATTAACTATTAAGTGAACTTTTTTGTTTAATAGTAATATTTTTGTTTCCCTTGTGTGGAAAAGTTGTCCATGTAAAATAATTATCAAAAGGAGAAAGAATTAATCTGAGAGAATTAACAATTACGTCGTAAGGAATTCCCCTCTGAAGTCAAATCCCCTCTCAGGTTACATGTACATTTGTGGGCCCTTAATTTAGTTGTTAGATGATTAAAATAGTTTGAGTCATCTGATTGATTTGACCAGTATTAAGTTAGTTACAAATTATAAGACTCACGACGTAGAAATTCAACCTTTCCCTTGCTCGACACTGCTTCTAGGTGCTTCTCTTAATCGTGGTACATGAGTGGAGTGAAATTGATCATCTGCACTTAGAAAAATTCAATCTCATTCATGTAAAGTTTGTGCTGGGCACAACTCAAGTTTTAGAGTAAGTTGTAATTTAAATTGGAGTTTCTCCTCCACAAATCAACAAAAATGTAGATAAGTACTGAAAGTTGTTAAGTAATAGGAAACATAATGTTATTAATCTAAAGTGCATCCGAAGCATTACATTGTATAAGTGGTTTATTCTATTAAGAGAAGTTCTTCTTGTAATTGTGAAATGAGTTAAATTATTACACGCTAGACTGTTTCTTATGAGAAATTTATAACGAATGTGATCCTAATTTATTGTTTTAAAAAAATAATTTTATAAATGAGACATAGTAGTAACAATATATGTATTTATCTATATCTATATATATATAATATATATAAATATATATATATATATATATATATATATATATATATATATATATATAATATATATATATATATATATATATATATCCATATAACATTACCCAGAATATTGGTTAGGGGTAATTGGTCACACTGTGGAGGAAAGACCTACAGTAACCAAATGGAAGACGTAGAGTACTGACATTAATTATTAGAATCTAGGTTATGTAACTGGTATAGGAGGTGGGTTAGTCCCAAAGGCTAAGTGGTTGTTTGCAATCAGGAATAGTCCTAAGACAGTTAAAAGACAAACCTAACAAAAATTATAAAGTGCTGAAACATAAATCATTGAACAAGACGATGGGTAGTATTAAAGAAAATTTAGTGAACATTGTTGCAATTATCCACTGTAACTTCAGACATGCACCTTGGATATACAAACATAATATCCTCGATAGCAGAAATAGAACCTTTTTTTAGGAGACAATAAAAACCGTGACGAGTAGAATAAGGAGTGGAGCAAGTTAATGAAAACAAATAAATAGTAGCATTGTGTTTTATTCCACCATCACATGCATTAACAATCTCTAAATAGTTATTTTCCTTAACAGAAGAGTAGAAATTCTGGCAAGCAAATCTTGAAAAAAAATTGAGTTATAAACTTACATTGTGACAAACTGAAGAATGAGAGATACAATAACATAATTCAGAAATCCATAAATGCATGAAGGTTATATTTCTATAATGTATACATGATTACACCTCGTGGTCTGTGCATTGGGTAAAAATACTACAAAGTGTGTAACAAGAACAACCGGGTAGGAAGTTAAGGAAAATTCTAGAAAAACTTTATAGCCACATCTTGTAAGGGAAACAAGCAAATAACGCATTAATGTGCTCAATCAAGTATAGAGAACTTTTTCTTAAGAAATGCTAGCAACAGAGGAAGTTGTCCCTTCATCACTCTTGTATACAAGAAAAAAGAATGTAATTAGACAAGGAAGGTACAAGGAGTGAAGCCAAGTCAGATGCTAGCAATTTAATCTAGAATTCCTCAAAATCATTGAAATGATTTTTGAAAATATAAGATTAGACTCTGCCAAGGAAAAGTTATGGAGAAAACAACTCAATAATATACAATTAATAAAATTCAGGATTAAGTTTGAAGGGGAAATCTACGCTTAAAGGGAAAGAAATTAACAAAAGAACCCTTGTATGGTTGAGCATCCTGAGCATGGAACTATAAAGGGGTTTCTCAGCAAGAAGAAAAGAAGGGGTTTCTATTCATAGAAATATCACAAATTCTAACCACACATCTATTCCAAGTTCAACTAACAATCATGTAGATACCACGATGAAAAATATAAAGAAAATGTTACTTTGAAATGAGTTGTGAGAACATGCAAACATATTATGGGGAGGATTTCTGATCAACTATAGGGAGGAATATCCTTAAGAGAGTACAATAACTTGCTATGTATAGGGCATTAAAAACAACAAAGAATTAAAGAGTATCGAGGGTCTCACCGAGTAAACTAAACACAAATTCCCTTTACTACATTAATTTCAATAGAAACCCTCATTGTATATTTACATATAGCTATGAAAGTAATTCCTTTACAGGAAAACGAATTCCATAAATTATGGCATGCAATATTAATCGATAATAACACAACAAAAGGTTGGCAAAGGCGGCTGGTTGGTAATGTCAAACTCGTCATGACGGTTAGTCTTGTGCTCATACACGAGAGAGGGTGTGGACTAGTCGCGGGGATGCTTACCTGGGCCAAGCCCACTCACCTTTTGAAATTAAAAAGATAATGATTTTTAGAAGAAGTTTGAGTTAGGAGCCAAAGTGAGCAGCTAGGGTTATTGAAAGTTGCAGAGATCATCTCTAATGGATGGTGGCAGAGGAGGGAGCTCGATTCCCTCCTACAAAGACACTGTAGCTGGCAGGGGTAAAGCACTGATGGTGAGCAGCAAAGGTTTTGCAGATGAAAGGAACATAGACAAATAAAATGAGACAGATGGGACCAAGATCAAGGAATATAGTAGCACAAAGGACAAGGAAGAAGAAGACAAAAGTCAGGGTTCAAGAGACAAAAAACAAAAAGGACCCTGCAAACCAAAAGCAGAAGTCACTCCTAGAGTAATATTAAATGATCCTGCTCTGTAGGTGCATAGGGAACACATGGGGACCTATGCCATTATCTTTAAGTTAATGGGACTATGGCCCACTGAAAAAGCTTTACAGACATGGATCAAGTATGACTGGAAACCCAAAGGAAGCATTGACCTACATCTTGGGTCAAAGGAATTCTTCACAGTGGTGTTCTCAAACATCGAAGATAAAGACAAAATATTCGAAGGAGCACCCTACTTTTATGCAGCATCCGGTCTCTATATGAGGCCTTGGAGGATGAACTTTGTCCCAGAGCGGGAAACTTTTACTTTGGTTCTAGTTTGTGTAAGACTCTATTTTCTACCTCTTGATTATTGGCAAACTGAATCACTAGCTACCATAGGCAATAAATTAGGGCATTTTGTCAAAGCTTCTGAAGCTACAAGAAGGGGGAAATATACCTCCTTTGCTAGAATATGTGTGGAAATGGATCTATCAAGAGCTCTTCCAAATGAAGTTATCTTGGAAGTTTTTGATGAGAAGTGGGTGCAGACTGTGGACTACGAACATATCCCATTTAGATTCCGGAGATGCCATGAGCATGGACATTTGTTCAGAGAATTCCCTCTTAGTAAAGTAGACAGCAAAGGTAAACTTAATACAATGAAGATAATGAAAGCTTTCAGAAAGTGGCAAGTATAGGAAAAGGAGGCAAAAAGGGGCCAAAGCAACAACACAACAAGGGGCAGAAGGTTAGTAAAAACAAGTTTCAAGTGCTGGAAGAGAACAGAGAAATCATGAAAGTAAACCAATCTCAGGAGGAAGGTCCTATTGAAAAGGAGAAGGAAGAGGACATCAAACAACCTCAAGATATTGGTTATAAAAAAGAAACAATGATGAGTGAAGCAGAAATGGAGATGGAACAGGAAATGACCCAAAGTGAAATAGATCTAGAAGATCATGAACTACAGGAAATTCTCGATAAGGAAAACCTGGATCTGGAAGAATTCTTGATGCAGGGAAGTAAGGGAGGAATAGATTCACTGCCTCAAGAAGAATGCAATAGAATACAACAATTTTTTTTTATGTAAAACCCAGGAAAGAGGGTTTGATAAAGGTAAAAACATTCACAAAAAGGAGCATAGAGGTGTGAAAACTATGAAAACAACTCTAGGATTAGCGACTAGAAATCCAGGAAAGAAGAGGGGTAGGAAGAAGAAAAATGAGCTCTTGATGGAGTGTGGAAAGCTAATGATAGATTCGGGTAAGATGAAAGATCTAACCAATTACTCCTTTACAAATATTTAATTATGAAGTTCATATCTTGGAATATTAGAGGTCTAGGTAGTAAAAGAAAACAAAGAATGCTAAGTAACAGAATGAAACTAGCAATTCTAGACATAATCTTCATTCAAGAAACAAAATGCTCTATTCAGAAATTAAAACAAATCCATAGCAAATGGCTTAATAGATTTGAGTTTCCTAAAGTTAAAGCAGAGAACACAGCGGGGGGTATTCTCACTCTATGGAACTCCACAAAAGTTAGCATAATAGATGCAAAGGCATCAAGAAATTATTTATCAGTAATTCTTCAACCAGTGGGGGTTTCGGATACCTTCCTGGTCAAAAATGTTTGTGGTCCTCAAAGAATAGATGAGAAACTCAGATTTCTAGAATCCCTGGTAGATCTAAGAAGCAGACATGAAGAAATACCTTGGGTCATGGGAGGAGATTTTAATATGATTAAATCTCTTTCAGAAAAAAAGGAGGTACCAGATTGCTAAGTAAAGACTTCGTAGAGTTCCAAACCTTCATAGATAATATGAAACTGGTTGACTCAGAAACGCACAATGGCATTTTTACTTAGAACAACAAAAGAGGAGGTGAGGCACATATTTCCTCCAAGTTAGACAGATTTTTGATCTCAAAGGAGCTTATGCTCACAAATAGAGAAATAACAGCTAGAGTTCTCCCCTTTGGAGGTTCTGGTCATTGGCCGATTCAATTAGAAATCAAGGGGATTGATTCTCCTAAGAATAGACCCTTCAGATTTGAGAATATCTGGATCTCCCACCCAGATTTCATCAACAACATTGAAAAATGGTGGTCCAAAGATCTATAGATCGAGGGCACTAAAATGTTCCTCCTACATAAAATACTAAAGCACATGAAACTCAGACTCAAAGAATGGAACAAGAAGGATTTTGGCAACATTTTTTGTGGACAAAAAATAAGTGGAAATCAAACTATAGGAACTCAATCAAGCACTAGTCGCAGATGATTTTGATAAATTCAAAAGTGAGAAAGCTGATAAATACCATCAAGAATGGGATAAATTATGCAAACAAGAGGAAATCTTTTGGAAACAAAAGTCTCGAGTTCAATGGCTCAAAGAAGGTGAACGTAATACTAGATTTTTCCATATATCCACCATGGCCAATAGAGCTCACGATAGAATCTCTTCAATATTGAATGAGAATGGGGAGCTTCAGACCTCTCATAAGAATATTGAAGCTGTGTTGGTACAACATTTCAGAGGCATCACTAAGGAAAACAATCTAAACAGAGAGTTGTGCACCAAGGAAATTACAAAAAATATCCCTAAGTTGGTGTCTAGAGAGGACAATTTTAACTTGAGTAAACCTGTAACCAGATGGTCTTAATGTAGTCTTTTTAAGGCCTGCTAGAACATTGTCAAACAGGATATTCTAAATGTGGTGGGGGATTCCAGAACAAATAGGACTATTCTGAAAGCCCTCAACACCTCCTTCATCTCCCTGATCGCCAAATAGGATTCAGCCATGTCTGCTGATAAATACAAACCCATTTCTTTATGCAATGTGGTATACAAAATAATATCTAATGTTTTGGCTAGCAGACTCAAACTTCTACTTCCTTCTTTAATTTCAGGGGAAAAATCAGGTTATGTGGAAGGAAGCCAAATCCTGAATAACCTTATTCAAGCCCATGAGGTAGTTCACATGCTAACCAGCAAGAGGCAGGCTGGGATGATCATGCAATTAGATATTGCCAAAGTGTATGACAAGGTGAACTAGATCTATATCAAGAAAGTCCTTACTGCTTTTGGGTTCGATCACAATTGGGTCAAATGGGTTATGGCTCTGGTAACTTCTTCTAGCTTTTCAATTTTGGTGAATGGTCTGCCCTCAGAGATCTTCACTCCCTCTAGAGGCCTCAGGCAGGGAGACCCACTCTCTCCCTTTCTCTTTATCATCATGATGGAAGGACTGGGCAGGTCCATCAATCATGCCAAAGCCTTGGGAAAGATTAAGGGACTTCAATTAACGGAGAATGGTTAGGCAATGACTCACCAACAATTTGTGCATGACACCATGCTGCAAGGAATTCCACAGTCAAAGCAGCTTCAGCGTACAAACAAATCCTAAATGACTTTTCCTTGGCTACAGGTATGGAAGTTAATCTCTCCAAATCAAAAATATTTTTCTTAAATACTAACATTGCAATTCAGAGAAATATCTCCAGAATTCTTAGCTTTCAAAGGGATTCCCTCCCTTCAAAGTATTTTGAATTCCCCTTATAGCCAGACCATTGCACAAAAGTATTTGGGAATTGGTGCTCAACAAGATGCAAGACAAAGTCAAAAAATGGACTATCAGATCATTGAACCTAGCTGGTAGGTTAATTCTGAGAAAGGTCGTTCTGCAATCAATCCTTGTTTTCATTTTATCAGCCCTCCCAGCTCCTAAAAGTGTCTTACAACAATTCAGGATTATCCAAAGGGAATTCCTTTGGGGCAAGGAGGAAACAAGGAAGAAATGGGCCCTTGTTTCTTGGGATAAAATCTGTAAACCCAAGAGTCACAGGGGGCTAGGCTTAGATGACCGGGAGATTCTGAGTAAAGTTTTAGGAGCCAAGCTCTGGTGGAGATGGGTTAAAGAACCAGAAGCTCAATGGGCTAAGACCTGGAAAGAAAAATATGAAAGCTCCTTGTAAGCAAATTATCTTATAAGAATGTCTCGAAGTATAAAGGGCTCTTACATCTGGAATAAAGCCTAGGAAAATAGAAGCCTAGTGCAAAACAAGAGTTTCTAGGAAATTAGAGCAGGAGATATAACTCTCTTCTGGGAAGACAAATGACAACAAGAACCAAAACTATTAAGAGAGGACTTTATGAGCCTCAAACTGGAAATAGACTCCCAAGGATTAATCAAAGTTAAAGATTTCTGGAATCTTCCTCAGAACTCCGGGAAGTGGTGAAAATGGAGAAGCTTAGATTATAGAGATGATAGCCCCATAAAAATAAAAGCAGATGCACTCATGAGCATATTAAAAAAAAGGAAGATCTTGGTAACAGAGGGGCATAATCAGTTAAGATGGGGCCTTAATAAAGAAGGCACCTTTAATCTTAAGGAAGCAAAAAGATTTATCCTGAACCTAGATCCCTATGTTTCGGCAAAATCCTGGCAACAACTTTGGATGCACCAAGGGTGGATGAAGATCAAGCTATTAACGTGGTTAGTTCATCACAAGAAAATCTTAAATTGGGACAATATTCAAAAAAGGGGTGTTATTGGGCCTTCTAGATGTCAGCTATGTGAAGCTCAAGAGGAGACAATGGAGCATATTCTCAACAGCTACACATACACCACCTGGTTGTGGGATTCTTTTGCAACCATTTTTCAACAGACAGACATAGATAAAGGAAGTATCATTAATACCCTAAACAAGTGGAGAAGAAACTTTTCAGATAATGAGTTCCTTAATTTGGCCTGGGCCTTTAGGCCGAGCTTCATTATCTGGAATGTTTGGAAAGAAAGGAAAAAAATAATTTTCAAGGAAGAAAAAACTATTCCTCTTTGCTTGTTGGATCTGATCTTGAAACAGATTAAGGAGACAGTTAGCACCACTATTCACAATTATCCCAAGAATCCTCCCATAGAGAATGATTTGAGAACTCTTAGGCAACTGGGAATGCAAGCGATAATTCCCCATGGACTAAGTATAAAGGATAAAGATTTGGAAACGGAAAAGGAGTTCTGGCATCCTCCACCGAAAGGTTATCGAAAATGAAATATTGATGGTGCTTCAAAATGAAATCCTATAATAGCTGGTTATGGAGGGGTGTTAAGAGATGAAGAAGGAAACATCATCTTTGTATTCCATTGCCATTTAGGTAAAGCCACCAACAATATGGCTGAATTAATGGATTTGGAACAATTTCTAGAGCTTCTGAAGCGAAATCATAGCTCAAATGTCATTATAGAAGAAAACTCAGATATCTTCATTAACGCAATTAAGAGAATCAATTGTGGAACAATGCTAGAGAAGGTTGCAAAACACTGGAGACTAATTCAAGTGATCAAAGAATTCAAAATCATCTCCTAAGACTTTGAACTGTTAGTTTCATCCATGTTCGACAAAAAGCCAATAAATTAGCATATACTCTCGCCAACCAAGGAGTGATTAATTAATAATGCGGGATTGAGATGAAGTGGCAGGAGACACCTCAGAGCAAGATTGAAAGCTCTCCGTAATGAACAAGTGGCAGAGGGCAGAGAAATTTTTAGATATTGGGCCAGAGTGAAAGGAACAGAATGAAGTTTTCTAAGCACGTTCATTCTCAATACTCCAGTTGGTACCTTGAAGAAGGGCAGGCTCAGATCAATCACTTTTAAAGCTGCTGTAAGTCGACCAGTCTCCTTCTTCTTTCATAATGCAACATAGGGGTAAATTTACAGTCAGTGGCAGTCTCCGAGGCAAGTTAAACAATGAGTTCATGCGGGAAGGGCAATTGTTTCTTTCCCACAGCGGCTATTTACCTACAATCCTCTTTCAGAACGGAAAACTAGGCTCAAAGTAGTTTCCAGGTGATCGTAGGGCTTTTAAATGGTAAGTGGTATTGGAATTTTGGGAGTGATTCCATTAGGCTCCCAACACGTGGCAAGGAAGCGGTAAAAATAACCACCCTCCATCGCACATTAACAATTGGTCACATTGGCTATGCAATATTTCTTCGGACCATGCGATTTTGCAGAATGAATCGACGGTCAGATTTGTCCGTGCTGTTTTGTGGGGCCACTAGTCCTATCGGGATTTTTGAGACTATAACATGGGGTTAGCGGAGTTTTACATTTGGTTAAAGAGGTATAATGTTCAAACTAAGGTATTATTACTTGAGAGGTTAGCGTGGAGGGTCATATATATAGAAGAATGCCCTTGATATTTCCTGAGTCTTGGAAGAAGTAAGGTTTTTTGTATATTCTGTAACATTATTTTTGGTTTAATGAAATAGAAAGATCATCTCTTGCTTTAGCAAAAAAGATAATAACACAAAAAACAAACTTGAAACACATAGTAGCCAAACAACTTAGAATCAATGATGTGCTGAATGACCTGAGAATAAACTTAAGAACGGAAAGCCTTAAATGTGATTTGAACAATAGATTCCAAGTTAATAGGGTAACATAACCCTCTCCTAAATAGTGTACGAGTATATTTACATTTGGGATCTGAAAACCCTTAACCATAAAACAACGCACATAAAACAGGCAGTCTAAATAGGTAAATCTGAAAACCTAGAGACTCCATACTGACGAGGTAGTAGGTTAAGCCAAACCCACCTCACTATTTTGAAGAGGGACCCCGAAGAGCCTTAGAATCTTTGGCTAGACAAGTAGAACATACTTGTATAGTGAACCAACCCACACCAATAATTAAACTATAGGTGATTCTTTAGAAAAACAATAATGCCAACAAATAACTCAAAAACATTCACTAAAATTACCTTGGGACCATTATCGTACAGAGTTGAAAACCTTGGCACCTCCTTTCGAACAGGTGAATATATTTTTTGGAGGAGAATGTTGTGAGGTATGCAAGAAGAAAATCCCATAAAAACTTTGAAACACAAAAGCCCAAGAGCAACTGTGAAAGAACACAAACTCCATTGAAAAGCACTGAAATGAGAGATAGTCAACTCTAGTGCTAGCTCCATTTACCTATTCATCTGAAGGATAAATCGTAGAGGGTTTGGGGCAATTGGGATACTTGAGATGAGAATAACTGGCAAAGAAATGAAACTCCGATCACATGTAGGGGAAGCAATAACTAGAGGCGAAATCAAGAAGCATGAATGCATGTAAGCGATGGAGGTAATACCCAAATATGCCCTTCTCTGTCCAAGGTAGTATGTATCACGAGGAGCTAGATCATCTTCCAGGTGGACTAGGATATTCCCAACACAATGAACCCACTTAAAAATCATCATAGTACATTAGTAAAGTACGACTTATATTAATGGGTGATGTAAAACAATGTATGCACAGGACCATTGTGCCTTTAGAACAATTAGATTATTTAAAGTATTAATTAATTAATGACTTAAGAGTATCAATCACGTATTAATTCCTTGTTGATGAGGATTGACAAAACAATAAAAGAAAAACATGTTATATGTCTCATTTTTTCTTTACATTATGTAATTTTATCTCGTGAAAGATAATTAAAGGTACAGAGGTATGTGATAGGTGTCATTACCTTAATGAACCCTGGTAGAATTAGAATCATTGGATCAATCCCTGGCAGACCAAAAAACGACATTAACTCTAATGCCAACATCGAGGAGGACTGCTAGTGGTGGGGTGGATGAACCTCGTTACATGTGACAAATTGCAAATAAACATTGTGTATGGTGCAGTGGGTGATTTGTTGTCAAACCACCACAATACCATGCTAGCTCAGTGTGGAGAACAATTATATTAAACCATGAATGGACCCTTTCCTCAAGTTGCATTAAGTGCATATGTCTCGAAGTTTTATAACAAGATTACTATACTTATTAAATGCAAATAACGTGTAGATGTTTACAACATAATCGATGGGTTAGGGTTGAGTGTTATAACTTTATATATAGTGTTATAAACTTTTTGAATAGCATATGAAAGATTGATAACATAAGTTTACTCTTGACTATCATGACTAGTTTTAGAGCCTGGGTATTGAGATAAGCTTGTATTATATAAGTTAAAAAAGATAATAAAAAAATTAGTTGTGACATGTTACAATTAATATTAGACATGTTACTATTTGTTACCTATATTTTTCCAAAATCTATCAGATATCTGCTATTGGAACTTGAAATAACATCTTTAAGGATTAAGAGAAATCTATGTTGGAAAGGTTATAGAATCTGTCACTTTGGCATAATGTAATTGTTTTCTCTTTATCTTCTACTTTTGAAATACATTTTTCTTACTAATTTTATCTTCAATGATTCTTTATATGTCACAATGCTTCTTGAATGTATGCATTACCGCGTTTCCTTTGCAACATCTAGTGAAATTTCTAGTTATAATTGAATCCACAATAGTATATTAATAGTTAAGTTAATAATATAAAATGTAATAGCTATTGCAATGAAAAATTTAACTGACTAATTATTAACTACTAATAAAAAAAAGGTTAATAGCTACAGTATTATAAAAGTTGTCCATGTAAAATAATTATCAAAAGAGAACATTAATGATGAATAATTAATAGCTATAATTTGATGTGCAATAGTCTATTAATAGTCCAATTAATAATTCCTAAATGTAATATCTATTGTAGTTTAACTTACTAATTATTAACTATTAATGAAAGTGTGAACATTTTTGTTTAATAGTAATATTTGTGTTTTCATTGTGCAGAAAAGTTGTCCATGTGAAATAATTATCAAAAGTAGAAAGCATTAATGTGAGAGAACTAATAGTTATAACTAAATGTACAATAGTTTATTTATAGTCAATAATATTAAATGTAATAGATTTTGTAATGTTTAACTCATTAAATTTTTTTTTTCCAAGTAAAAGTAATCTATTAATATGTACAGAAAGATACAAAGAGGACAAGGCCTCGACCAAGGTATCGTAGAGTATCAACAAAATCTGGACTACCCCAACATTGGGGAAACTAGTCTAGTGAGAGTGAAAATGTCAAAAATGGTATCACTTCTCAAGTCCAAACCCCACAGTAAGATGGTTCCTTGAAGATTAGTCCAGATAGGAAACCATAACCCAAGCAACATTAGCAAAAAACAAAAAGACCAGATAATGAACACTTGGGCAGAAAATGTCAGGCTCACATCATCGTATCACACATATGGAGGTGTAAAGGCTTCGCCCCTTGGTTTCCGCTGATGCAATATTGCGATGCGACCTGATCGCAATCACATATTTCTATATGTAAAGGCCTTGCCCTTAGGTCTCCCCATTCTAGGATCAGCCGATATTGCGATGCGATATGATCACAATCGCATATTGCTATATGTAAAGGCCTTGCCCTTTGGTCTCCCCATTTTGTGATCTGCTGATATTGTGATGCGATCTGATCGCAATCGCATATTGCTATAAGTAAAGGCCTTTCCCTTTGGTCTTCCCATTCTGTAATCCACTGATATTGCGATGCTTTCTGATCGCAATCACTTATTTCTATATGTAAAGGCCTTATCCTTTGGTCTCCCCATTCATTTAATCGCCGCTCACCATTCCCATGGGAACCTGCATGGTAGGCCTTTCAAAACTCGAACCACCAGAAGGGCGCGTGGTAGCACAGCTGCCCCCTTCACCATTATGAATGCCACCGAACAGGCCATGCGAGGTGAAGAGGGATTCATCCATCATGTTCTTACCAGTATCCATACAATTACTGTGACTAGGAACACCCTGAGCCATTTCAATTTTCACCAATTCCTTATATTCCAGTATCTGATTATCAGTGGCTAGTGTAGAGAGTGTACCTGTATGTAGATCCTTTCCACTTTCTACTCCTATATTCGCCAGTAGGTTAGCTATTTTGTTTCCCTCCTATCATATGTGCTTGAGATTGATTGCCCTGTGGGAGGAGAGCTAGATTTCAATGAGTTTTAATCAACTTGCCATTCTCCAGCTATTGCTCACTTTACTTGAGGGTGTTCCTTGCAAGATTTTGGTGACCATAATTATAAGGATCTTTGAGTCTCCTTCTATAACAAGAGGGAATAGTCCATGTTTATGGGCTCAAATAAGACCCTGCCATAATCCTTATAATTCTGCTGAGTTGTTAGTATCCCATCCATTTGAGTCGAGGTAGATTAGAAAAGGATTGCCTTTATGATCTCTGATTATTCCTCCAAATCCAACCTTTCTTGGATTCCCTTTCGAGGCTCCATCAAAATTTAGCTGGTACATGTGACGGGGAGGAGGAGTCCACTTATCTGGTGTACTTCTTTTTGCTTGAGTTTTTCCTTTGATTATCCTTGCTTGATTCCACTAAAGATTCTATTTTTTCCATATGGTTTGTTCCTATGGGAGTGAAGGAAAGTCCTCCTCAGACCAAGTTTGAAGAAGTAAAGTTGCCCTGATATTCTGACATACTGTGCCCTAAAGAGATTCCAAGGGCATATATTGATCCTTGAAGATACGTCGATTTCTCTCCTTCGAGATTTTCCACATGAGAAACCTTGTTATTAACTTCCATAAGGAGTTTAGAAGCTTGCTTTTGAATGGGTTCTGTGCCTAATTGCGAACCATAGAGATAATATTGCCTTGTGTTCGTCCATCCTTTTGGCATCTAAAGCTGACCTGTTCCCAGAGCTTGTGCGCTAGTGGGTAGGATTCTATAATATGTTGTGTGGTTTCCTCTTCTTGCTTACAGTTGGGACAGAAGGAGGGGCTGTGGAAGCTTCTCTTCCTGAGGTTGTCCCACATTAGGATTTTGTTGTGACATAAGAGCCATAGAAAGGTGGAGATTTTTGGCCAAATTTTGGGGTCCCATATTTTATTCCAAAGAGAATCCTTGAGAGTGTGATCCTTCATAATGATGTGATATGCCTCCCTTGTAGTGTAGGTGCCTTTTTCCTCATAGCCCCATCTACGAACATCTGTTTCCTCTGAATATTGTACTCTTCTCTTTGTTAGTTCAGTTCATAGAGTCTGTTTTGCTAATTCCATTCCCTATCTTAATATGTAATCCATGCTACACCATTGCTTGTTCCCCTGCATTGTGGATGGAAGCTAGAAGTGCTAGACTG
This sequence comes from Pinus taeda, assembly GCA_000404065.3. Taxonomy (NCBI): domain Eukaryota; kingdom Viridiplantae; phylum Streptophyta; class Pinopsida; order Pinales; family Pinaceae; genus Pinus; species Pinus taeda. Next base: position 89,340 of record APFE031576083.1, on the reverse strand, counting down.
TGCCCGATGTTTGCAATTCCTGTTCTGGGATTTGATGAGGTAAGATTAAGTCCTTTAATTTGGGTTGTTCTTGCCATGAGTCATCCCAAAACCTTGTTGTATTGCCGTTCTTAACTTCCCAGAAGCTATGTTGCTATATTAAGAGATTGTGTTGCTTGGCCACATTCCATATTAGTGAACCTGGGCTGACTTCTGAAATTCAGATTATTTCTTCTGTGGAATGACTATTAGCATAATTTGCAGTCCAAAGGTTGGCCCAGGGGGTGGATGGGATAGTGGTCCATTTCCACCAAATAAGGACACCCATAACTATGTTGTTGTGAAAAAGATCACATAGGCCCGTTCCTCCTACAGACTTTGGTAGGCAAACTGTGTCCCATTTGACCAGAGCCCATTTACGTTTTTCATTATTGCCACATAGGAAGGATCTTTGAATATGTATGATATCTTTGAGAACCCATTTGGGTGCAACTAGGATCGAGAAGAGATACAACGACATGGATTGGAGAACCGCCTTGATTAGGACAAGACAACTAGCCATATTAAGGGCCCTATGAGTCCAGGAGGATAGGCGTGCATCCAACGTTTCTAAGAGCAACCTCCATGAGGAGTGTTTTAGAGCAGAGTCAGTCAAAGGAGAACCAAGATACTTGGAAGGGAGAGAGGCAATTGAGAATCCAAGGATTCAAGCTATAGAGGCTTGGGTGATAGTAGGAGTATGGAAAATGAATAATTGAGATTTGGCTTTGTTTATTTTCGCACCTAAGGAATCTGAAAAATTTGACACAATAGAATTGAAGTGATGAGCTTCCTGGACTGAAGGGTGACCGAAGAGCATATTGCCATCCTCAAATTGCTGATGTGTGAAAGCAAGAGTGTTAGGAAATGATAGGCCTCTGAGTTTCTGGGAAGACAAAGCATCTTTAAGACTTCATCCTAACCTTCCGCCATTAAACACAAAGAGGAAGGGGGAGAGAGGGTCTCCTTGTCTGATTCCCCAGGGATGGATGGAAAGGTGAAGAGGGGATTCCATTGATTAAGATTGAGAAGAAAGAGGAAGAGATGAGATTCATGACCCAGCGAGTCCAAGTTAAGGAGAAACCAAAAGCAATTAGGATTTTCTGAATATATACCCAACTTAAGTTATCAAAGGCTTTTGAGAGGTCGATTTTGAGGAGCATACCTGATCTCTTAGAGTTCTTCAGGGAATGGATGATTTAATGAGTTAGGATTATGCCATCCGTAATCTACTTACCTTTTCAATATCCAAACTGCTCCAGCAATATGAGACATGGTAATAGCGGTTTGAGTATTGAGGCTATTATTTTTGAAACAATCTTGTAGATGACGTTGCAGAGGGCAATGGGCCGATATTTTTCAGGGGTATTAGATTGAGCCTCCTTTAGGATAAGTGCTATGAATGTGGCATTCATAGTCAATAGCATCCATCTCAACATTCTCGATTCCTCCACAACCTGCCAGACTTCCATTTTAATTAATTCCCAAAAATTATGGAAGAAGTTGGAAGTGAACCCATTAGGACCCAACACCTTCCCCTCTTTTAGTTGATGTATAGCATTTTCTACTTCCTATAAGTCAATCAGCCCAAGTAAAAGTTGGTTGTGCTCCTTTGTAATGAATTTGGGGATGTTCCTTGTTATTTTTCCTATAGCTTACGTTCTATCGACTTGTGGTTCTTGATGGGCTTGCTTAAAGTAGTTGAGAAGTTCAAGTTCAATTTCTTCATGTTTTTCCACTCTTATCCCCTACTCATTTTGTATGTGAGTGATATTGTTAATCATTCTATGTTGTATAGTGGTTCTGTGAAAAATTTTGTATTTTTTTCCCTTCCTTTAGCCACCTGATTCTAGATTTTTGCCTCCAGAGTGTTTCTTCTTGTTTGGCCCTTTCTGAGATCTGTGCTTCAAAAGTCTTTTCCTGTTCCAAATATTCCTCTGTTCTACCCTCTGTGATGATGCGTTGCTGCAGCCGTTTCATGTCTTGGTCGAGTGCTATTTGAGCCTGGAAAATGTTACCAAATGAAGAAAGGTTCCATTGCTCTATTTTACTCTTGAGGTATTTAAGCTTCTGTTGAAATTGGAACATTTTTGTACCCTTTGGTGGAGTATAGTTGGTCCATTCTGAATTTACTAGATTAATGAAGTACAGATGTGTCATCTAAAAAGCTTCGAATCGAAAAGGCTTGCAGCTTGTATTACCTAGTTGAGACCATTGAAGAGAGATTGGCCAGTGGTCTGAACCTGAGAATGGTAGTATTGAAGCTGAGAGGTCTCCTCCTAAGTGGATTGCATTGCCATAGATTAAGAATCTATCCAGGTGAGACACAATTTGTTGGTAACCTGCTCTTTTATTATTCCAGGTATAAAGTCCATTATTGAATGGCATGTCAATAAGCCAATTTCTTTGAATGTATTCTTTTAGATTATTACTTTCCTTATCCAACTTGTTCTGTCCTCCTCGCTTTTCCTCCATTTTGGTTATCATGTTGAAGTCACTCCCATTGATCCAGAGTGGATGAGACCTATTAGCATTGATTGAGGAAAGGGTATTCAGAAGTTCTACCTTATGCATAGCCTCCTAGGGAAAATATACATTAGTTAAGAGACCATGTATATTGGTTCCTGTAATATGGAAAGTCGCTTGAAGGAAATGCTTGTTAGCATGTATGTTGTTGAGATCAATGGTACGAGGATCCCATATGATTGCCAAGCCTCCTGAGGCACCTAAGGCATATATTGCTACTACTTGACTACCTGGCCAAGATTTTGCCGCAATTCGGTCAAGAGAGATGGAGTTGCATTTAGTTTCCTACAAAAAGAGAATTTGGGGCTTGTCTCGATTTATCATGTTTTTAATCAGTCTGCATTTCCCGGGGCCTTTGAGCCCTCTGATGTTCCATGAGATTAGCTTCATGATGGAAGGTTGGGAAGAGAGTTGTAGTACTTTGTGAGCTTGGAGTACCTTCCTGACTCCGCTAGCATTTCTCCAATGCGTATGGTGCGTTGGAGATCCATTTTTCTTCGTCTCTTTTTGTTATCTTCGTTGATATTTTTCCCGTCCCAGATGCTTCTAGTTTGAATACCTAGTGATTTTTGCCTTTGAGCCCTGGAGAGAATTACTTCCAGATTCTCTAGCTGTCCCTCTGGAATTTTGTCATAATTTTTTGTTTAGCATGCCTGCTCTAGGCCAAGAATATCCAAATCCCCAATATCTATGATTTCTGTTTCTTCTTCCATGTGTTGTGTATCACATATTCCTTCTGTTGTTTCTAATGCCTTTGTAGGGTCGGGCTACATGTTGTCTACCTCCATTACTTGAGAGAACTAGGCGGGGATTGTACGCTTAGTCATGGGGGAAAGATCTACGGGTAATGGTTCTTTTGGCTTTCCTTGGGATCAGAATGTGTAGATTGTATGTTCATCAGATGAATCTCCTCAGAGGGGGCGTGGATCTCATGGGTGTGGATATCTTGCTGGGCTAGCGCTTCAAAAATATTGCTCGTGGAGGGCTTTGGTGTACTGGCTTGAGGCTTCTTAGGGTTTGAGGTAGGTCTCTTGTGGTTTTTTCTGCGATTGGAAACTTTTGTGAAGCCATTCAGATACGGCTCATCTGAGGTAGAGATATTCGAGGGTTTCTGAGTTAAAGGACAGTCTCTAAACAGATGACCCAGTGCATGGCATCTCCTGCACTTAAACGACACATGTTCATAATCAATTAACTGAACCCATTCAAGATCATCGTGAAAGATACTTACCGCATCCGGGAGTGCCTTACTGAGGTGCATATAAATGCAGATTTGGGCATAGGATGTGTATCTTCAGAGTTTTGTCTCCTCATCTGTTTTGACAAATTCATTGAGACCATTTCCTATGGTTTGTAGGGCCTCTTCGTCCCAGTATTCCATGGGGAGAGAATAAAGACAGATCCAGATTGGTGCCTAGCTGAGATCTTCTTTGTCTGGGTTGAAGCGCTCTACCCAACCTCTCAAATAAAGACCAGACGCGTTGAAGAAATAGGGTCCTCTATCTAATACTCTGTTTCGGTCCTCTAAACAGTTAAATATGGCTGTGAAGAACGCTTTAGGTCCTAGTTGTATTATTATATGTCCTTTTGGCTTCCAGTTAGCTGCTATCTAGCTGTGCAACACTTTTTCTATTGGCCACATTCTTATGAATTTGCTTATCAATGCATGGTCTCTCATGTACTAGATCTGGGCATTGATATGTTGACTTGGGAGTTCTATCTTCAGGCGTTTAGCAGCTACTAGTCTATAGGTGTTCGAGGTGATCTGGGGGTTCTCTCTGTCATTCTTTTTGGCAACTTGTGGTTCTATTTCTTCTTTTTCTTCATTTTGTTTAGCTTGTCTAGTACCTTCCTCACGCCTCCGTGGAGAATCGTTAGCAGTGGGGGGAGGTGCAGTGTCCTCCCCCTGGAGGGTATTCATGATTTTCTCGTAGCTCCTTGTTGATCGTGGACTTTCATGTTACTGTTGTTATGATAGTATTGTAGAGTTCTGGTCAGATCTACCGTTGCAAGTTTTGCAGAAACCCTACGTCGCTATTCCTTCAGACCTCCCAGCCAAGAGAATCAACTCATTAATTATTAACTATTAATAAAAGAAGTTAATAGCTATAGTATTATAAAACTTGTCCATGTAAAATAATTATCAAAAGAAAGCCTTAATGCCGGAGAATCAATAACTATAATTAAATGAACAATAGTCTATTAATATTCAAGTTAATAATATTTAAATTGAATAGTTATTACATTGTGGAGTTCAACACATTAATTATAAACTTTTAATGAAAATAGTTAATTGCTATAGTATTATAAGTTAGTAGGTTAGTAGGTTTCCTTCTAATAGCCATGTTATTATAAAAAATTAATATTTTCATGAAACTATTGTTGTTTAATTATTATAGTTATTAATAGTTATAGTTCATTTTTCTATTACTATTGTGTTGCTATCATTTATAGTTTCATAATTAACTCCACACAACTAATTAATTAATATTTACTAGTTTTTATTTATGCTTTCCTTTATATTTTATTGTTAATGTTTTGTGCAAAGATGTTTTCTTTCATTTTCAATGTGTAGAGGCATTGCGAAAATGATTGAAATCAAAATAACCAATTTAAAAAGTCAAATCGATGAAGAGTGTGCATTGGCATTGAAAATGGGCATAGAGTTAGCAGCATGTGAACTTTTGCTATATATTTTTATTTATGATTTTGAAATTAAAAATGTTTTTAATAATTTGAATATATAGTTTTATTTATTTTTTGAAAAAAAAAAAAAATCATAAAGAAATGATTTCTCGTGTCAAGCATATGCATCTCTCTACATAGCGAAAGATTTTTGCACAAAGCTCTCTGCATAAGCTTCAACAATAGTTTAATAGACATGAAATGATCTATGAAATTTTCAAGGAGGGATATGCTTTTGGCAATTGTGATAGTCTTAGAGATATCATTTGCAGTAGTAGTGTGGAGAAGTTGGTTGTGCGAAGAAATGTGTTTTCTCCTCACTCTCGCACAACCATTCACTCATGTTGTGTAATTAAGTTTTTAATAATTTAAGTATATAGTTCAAATTTGGATTGAGTTGCAATTACGTTTTTTAATAAATTGAGTATATAGTTTTATTTGCAATGTGTTCTCAAAATTAACAAACAATTAAGCTTTTAATAATTTCAATGTATAGTTCTTGTTGGACACCTAATCCACTAAGGGTTGGTTTTAGTGTTGTAAATATTGACCACTAGGATAAATTGAACGTTTTTCTGTATTAAACTATTCTATGTTGAGAATTGTATGTTTAATTTGTGTTGGTTGTTTGACGTTCATGCGTTTTCGTTCCCAAAGGTGCAAAAAATCCCCAAGAATTCTTTGGAAATGTTGGTGGCCCTCTTCACCAAGGCCTTGCTCATAATGTGTGGGATTGCATCACAATTGTCATCGTGCAAGAAATTAGAAGGGTTTGAAAATAATATGGAAGGTCTTAATGTGTTGTGTGATTATTTCGCGTTATCGCTAGAACTTGGTTTTGGTTTGAACTTGGGATTAAATACCACATTCATCACATGGATTTGGAAAATCAAAATAAATTATAAGGGATGCTTCAACTTACGAGGAGCCGATCCACATTTCTTGCAATTGTGTAGAGAATATTTCAATTGAATTCATAGAAAATTGGTGGTTATAGCCTATAAATTTAATGGCCTTGCAAAAGTGGTTTTCTCTCAAAATTACATTATGAGATTTCACCTTTGATGAAACGATGCTCAAATGGTGCTTTGTCAAAGTATTAATTTCTTCATTTTTTATAGTTTTTGATTCACAACCCCCATTATTTAAGAAAATAGCATTGCATTTGACAATCTTATTCTTGTTTGCTTCATTTTTGAATGCTAAAAACACCTGTTGTTGCTCGCTACACCTTGGTATCAGTTGACTCAATCAAATAAACTAAAGGAGGAATCCATCATTCCATCCTGATGCAAGTTTTGATGGCATCATTTTCATGAGCCAAATTTGTGATTGTGTTGTTAATCCTCAAACAAAATCAAACACATCTTAATATATGGCTAATTATAGTGGGGGAATATTTTAAGCAAGGAAAAATTGATGATTTCCCACAAATTCTTGAGGAAGGATCTAATCAAGAAATTGATGAATACTTTTCTAATGTGAGGTATATGCTAGTTATATCTGCAGTGAGTAATGTTGATTGCTCTATTTAATTCTATAAGTTGGTCATGCATGATTGTTGTGCATATGTAGTAGATTGTGAATGCATTACAATCATTGTTTCTTGTTGGTTGGAGCATTAAGTTTATGTGTTGAAGTGTTGGTATGTACATTGAATAGAGCTATCACACATTAGTTGTTTGGTGCACAATTAGTGAGAATATTACAATGACATTGAATTGTGAGTGAGTGTTGCTTCTTCCACATTGGTTCATAGTAGTGATAAAAGATGGCCAAATTTTATGAAGTATTACAGTTCCTGGAAACTTTGCTACAATCTTCTACTGATGTCACAGTTAAAATCAAGAAGGAAACTTTGCCTGATATTAGAACTTGTTTGCACAATGCATAAGAAAAATTTGAGTTTTTGTAGCTTTAGACAGAACTACAACAAGAAGAGATACAACAATGAAAGCATCATTTTGAATTTCTTTTTGTTCATAAAAATTCTCTCTTTGAGATTGAGACAAGTTCCCATCAACTTACATAAACTAATAAAGTCATTGAAAGAGAAGATTTACATGTACAAGCAGAAATTCATCCAACACTTCCCAAGCCAATCATCAGACCTTGGTAAGAGCTTGTCAACTAACTGATTTTGGATATGACAATGTTTTGTCCTTTCATATTTTGGACTATTCCAACCCATTCAAATTTCAGAGTGTTGGATTTTTTCATGGTAGTTTATCTTCACATGTTTCTACTCCTCCTCAACCACAAATTGTAAAATTCCAACATTTTAATTGAGTTGGATATGTGAAATATCATTGTTTTGATCTTCACCCATGCAAGCATTGTTGTTAGCACACTCATTCTTCAAAAAAATGCTTAAAAAGAAGCCTCCTTAAAGAACAAAGATTCACCTTGGATGTATATTTTCTTAACAATGGGCTTCAATAGCGAAGAAGATATTTTGGTCATATGTCAAAATTTCTTCTAGAGTATTAAAAGGTCTTTCAGTTGATTTTTCTCCATCTTCTCACCTTGTATCGACACGAGGGGGGGGGGGGGGGGGTGGGGGGATTGATGGTCATATACAAGCTTCAAAGTTGTATCAAGTGAGCTTAAGCCACAAATTGAACCTAATGCTTGAGCTTACACCCAAAGACATCCATAACCAGATTCAGAGTTGTAGCCAAATATAAAGAAGCCACTAAGCATGCCCTTGGTTAGTGTCCCCTAAATATTCCCTTGCTTAATGACCTTCCTTAAACCACCACAAGTTGTAGACCTCCCTTCTTCTAGGTTGAAGGTCTCCCTCTTCAAAAATTAAGAAGCAATTCCTCTAGCAGAATACTTTAGCTTCTTGCCAGATTTGGAAGAGTTTTGGGAATACTAAGTGTTCCTTTGGTTGGTGGCCTTCCTTAAACCACTGTAGGTTGAGGACCTCCCTTTTTCCAGGTTGAAGGTCTCACTCTTCAAAGCATTAAGGAGTGCTTCCTCTAGTAGAAGACTTCAACTTCTTGCTAGATTTGGAAAGTTCCAGGAATTTCACTAAGCATTCAAGTGTTGGTGGTTATCCTTAAACCACCACCAATTGAGACCTCGAGTTCTCCCCCATTATGCCATCATTTTAAAGAGAACATTCATATTATTAATATTATGAATTGTTTTATTTTTGTATTACAACTATCTTATTGGACTTGTATATAACCCTTCAGATTAAGGGGGGGATGTTGGACACCTAATCCACTAAGGATTGGTGTGGAATGTGAACAATCATTGAATTCCAAGAGACCACTTTGTATGTGAAGACCAAGGGTCACAACGAAATGTATAAATGTACAATATTGTGAATAATAAATGCAATGAATCCTTATTCTTTCATATTGTGTTCACCATTTCATGTATGTTTAACAATTTTATTCATGTTTGTGAAATTAAAAAACATAATAAAGGAATAATTTTTCATGTCAAGCATAGGTATAATAAAGAATAAAATATTGTTTGCAGTAGTAGTGTGGAGAAGTTTATTGTGCGGATAAATGTGTTTTCTCTGCACTCCCACACAACCATTCACTCATTGTGAAAATACATTTTTAATAATTTAAATATATGGTTTAAAGTTGGATTGATTTACAATTACTTTTTTAATAATTTTAATATATAGTTTTATTTTTGTTTTCGAAATTCAAAAACAAATACATTTTTAATAATTTGAATATATAGTTTTATTTATGTTTTTGAAATAAAGAAACATCATAACGAAATTATTTCTCACCTCAAGCATAGGGATAGAAAGCGTAAGAAATGTGCATAGTAAATGATAAGATGTGCATAGAAACAATAAGATATGGTTTGCATAGGCATAGAAAGCGATAAGATATGGGCATAGTAAATGAGAATATATGGTTTGCAGTCATAGTATATAGAAGTTGATTGTGCAGAAAAATGTGTTTCTCCACACTCTTGCACAACCCTTCACTCATGTTGTGCAATTAAATTTTTAATAATTTGAATATATAGTTTTATTCATGTTTTCCAAATTAAAAAACATCATAAAAGAACGCTTTCTCACCTCAAGCATAGGCATAATACAGGATAATATATAGTTTGCAATAGTAGTGCAGAGAAGTTGATTGTGAAGAGAAATGTGTTTTCCTCAAGAATAGGCATAATAAAGGATAAGATGTAGTTTGCAGTAGTAGTGCAAATGATTGTGAAGAGAAATGTGTTTTCTCTGCACTTCTGCACAACAATTCAGTCATTGTGAAATTAAATTTTTAATAATTTGAATATATAGTTTAAAGTTGGATTGACTTACATTTACATTTTTAATAACTTGAATACATAGTGTTTAATTATAATGTTCGGGAAGACAATGTGTGCAAAGTTAATATATTTTTGGAGGCTTTTAATCTTTTCACAATATTCCAAGTTAATAGCTTTTTGGAGGCTTTTAATCTTCGCACAAACTCCAAAATTTAGGGAATGGTATTATGTTGCAGAAGTCTGAAACTAGTTTGTGTAGAGAATTGTAATGTACGGGAAGCAAGTGTACATAGATTTTCTCTTCAGCAGTGTGCATAGATTTACCCACCTCTCCCACTTAAGGGACTTGCAACATTGCGAAGAGAAGTAGCTTCACAATAGTAGTGTCAGTGTCAAGGCATTCACTAATGGGCGCCACTTAGAAAATTAGTTATTTTTTTTTTTAATGAATTGTCAAAGGCTGATAAATATCGAAAATGAAATTCTCTCCACCAGGGAATATTTAAATAGGATTTATCATAACAAATAACATGGGCTATGCAATATATTGGGTTGTAAACCAAAATACAAAAATAAATAAATAAATAAATAATAAATAAAAAAATAAAAAAATCAAGAGGAACCCAGTAGCCCCCTAGTCATGTAGCTACTGATAAAGATTTGTTGTTTTATGACATCTCCTCCTCTCCATAAACTGAGTCGAAATAGGGAGATTTGAACCTTGGATTTCTATCTTTGATCACCAATTAAGTTACCCCATCAAATATTAATTATTATTTTATTTTATTTTATTTTTAAATAATTTAACTTGATCATTATCACATTACATTACATAATCTTTTACAACATTGCTTATAAAACATATCTAATGTAATTAAAATATACACATATAAATGATCTATTATAATAATAATATTTAAAATATACACATATAAATGATGTATTATAATAATAATAATATTTAGAATTCAAAAAAATAAATTAACTTTCACTTTTCACTATCAAAACCTATTCACCATTTGAAAATAAAAAGGATTTCAACATTCTTTATCAATTTTTTTGCCTGACCACTTTTGGCCGGTCAGGCAATTCCTCAGTCTCGCGCCAAATTTGACCATTCCCTTATATTTAGATATCTTGTTGTTCTCTCCTTCCTTTATGAACCTTTTTACTTTTACCTATCATCTCCTTCTCCTTTCTAAATACTCATATTTATAACTTTTCTTTGTGAATTTTACCTTTACACCTATTTACATGTTTAACCATCATTTTCTCTAGTTTATTGTTGAAATTCACACTATCATCTGGTTATAGACATATTTGGGCACTGCAACCCCAATCATATATGTCCATAAACCAAGGGCTTCTGAGTCCCTAAAAGTGTTGTTTCACACCCTAAAGGAATAAGGTCAGCTGATTACATCATCTCCCAGAAGTTCTACATGGAAGACTGCTCAGAACTGGTCAAAACTGGACCATACAGAATGCTCAGTGCTAAGGGTGCGATCCATCTCACGTGCTACATGCAAAAAGTGTGATGCATATTGAAAATCCCTTTTGTAGGGTGCGATGGGCGAGAGTAGACAAATGGCAGAGACATTTTGCAAGGTGGATGATCATGGAATCTTCCAGAAACTTCTCCTGTGACACTTACCTCTATGAATTTACCCATGGATGAGTAAGAGATCATGAATCTCCAAGTGGAACCAAGAAATATCAGAGAGAGGACACTAATCAAAATCCCAGAAGCTGACTCACCCCCCTACAAACATCTATATATGGATCCCTCATCCCAGAGATCCAAAGGTTGGAATTTTGTATCTTATAAGGAAGTGCTGATATTTTCTTGGTGGAACATCATAGTGTTGGGTGATCTAAGCTTTTCATGAGGTGAATAAGGGCCTTCATGTTGGGAGGATGATGCTGGGTCAAATCAATGGGTTGTAATCCTCTCTTCTACTCTTTCTATCAATAAATCTATTCGAGTTTTCCTCCACATTCTTGTATGTTTGATGATATGCATTTGCGTTGTCAATATATATCTGGTCCTATATTGTTTATGATTTTATATCTCTATAATTTGATGGTATTATGCTGCTTTGACTTTACATGTGCTCTTTGAAGCGGGGTAAGAAAGGAAGGAGCAGCAAAGATCTGTCAGAGGGGAGAGGGAACAAGCAAGGAACGAAGCGAAATATTGAGGTTGGTATTCTCTACTTCTCTCCTATCTACTTCTCATAAAGGAAAACAAAACTTTAGTTTGTTTGTTTCTAAGATAGCTACCCGTCTTAGTGGGACTAGAGCTTTGAATGGACACTAGATTTCCCGATAACAAAATGACGACTTTGCTGGGGAGCGAATAGCTTGTTTTCTTGTCTATATTTTTTTGCTTTATAAACTATAGATGGAGCCTAAAGTTAAGCTAGCTAGCCTTCGAACTGCATTTGCTATGCAAGTGCAAAGTAGATCAATGCCGCTTCAGTCTGTCTCCGGGTTTTGTTTATAAACTGAAAAATTGATTTGCAAACATCCTAATTGCCTTGGTGGTGGCTCAAGTAACCTCATTACATCAGCCCCTTGTGATTTGTATTTACTGAATATCATTAGCTCGGCCTAAATCCCTGAACTAAGTTGTGAACTCTGACCAGAAACCAAGTTGAAGTCTCATCCCTGGACCATCACACCTTCTCCTCTTGGCAATCTGGATGCATCGCGCCTCCCATGTGCAATAGGTGAGATGCATCCCTATTTCCCTCTGTTACATGTGCGATGATCAGATAAGACTATTTTTGCCTCCAGATTTTGGTTTTTTCTTCACTCCCTTTAGCTTTATTCAAGAGTATTGTTGTCTGTGATCAGTATACCACTATGGAAATTCCCTTCCTTTGCATTATTCAACCTCCATTGTACAAAGAATTGTGAATGTTTTTATGTATTGTTTTCCATTTACAGTTCTCTTTTACAAATAAGTAGCTTAATTGAACTGTCGTCTTTTGATTTGGAAGTATAGCAAGTGTCATTTTCAGTCAAAGAAAAGAATCCTACTATTCTTGATGGTCGATTACACTGTTACTCTTGTATTTGATTTGAATTAGTAGTTTTTCAAGTGTCGAAATAAGTTTTCAGTTCAAAATCGCAAAATGTCGTCATTGTCTTTCTTTCATCTTTTGAAGAGAAAATTGTTAGTATTGTCACTTTGAAAAGATAATTCAAATTTGTACTTAGCATTATTTTTGTCATTCACACATTAAGAAAGCGAAAAAAAAATACATGCATGTGCATTTGCATTTAGACTGCTTGTTGGTTTTGATTTAGGACAATGCATCTAGTGTGGGCTCTCTGCTCTATGTTGAAAGAATCTCGCTTCTCTTTCCTTAGTAGCTAGGATTTTCATTGCAAAAAAAAGAATAAATGACTGTTTATCATCTTAGATTGCATTTTTGGAATTATATATCTACATCACATGGTGAACCTTAAAGGCAAACTTCTTAAGAAAGATCAACTGTAAAATAAATTCAATGAACATAAAAACACTTTGGAACCTAATGCACAACATTTAGAAGTCTAGGCTAAAGACATATTCTGGTGTCGTAAAGCTTGGTAACTATCGCTTTCATCAAAGGTTGGGTGATTCCTCCTCTTTGAGATGACAAGTGCCAGTACGGACTTGTGCTCCCACGCACCATCGAGTATATATTGGGAGACCACAATAGGCTATATCCTTTATCCTTAGGAAGCCATCTCTGCTGCCCTATTGATAGCAATGCACTGAACACAGCATTTGGGAAGATTGACTGCCATACCGTAAAAAGTATTCTGTAGTTTTGCGATTGGTTTGTTAATCCCTCTGTCTAGATTTTCAGAGTAGTCTCTTTCGTTACTTTTCAGTCTCCTTAAAGGAAAAGGTCCATTTGAGCACTTGTCACTTCAGGCTCATTAAAAATCGAAGGCGACTAGAGTCATATTTAGCTTTTTCTCGACTCTTAAAAATTGAAAAAGAAAGTTGTGTCAAAGTGTCTAAATTTCATTTAATACGAAATCATTTTTTCCCCTTTATTTTGAGTTGATCAGGTAATCTGTAATCATGGAAGAAATTCAATCGAAACCCTGTCGTTCACGAAGATTAATGAGTCAACCGTATTTGACTCTGGAAACGAAACTATTCCAGCCAAAGCAAACTTGTTTAATCGAATCAAAGTCCCCTGGTTTGCTTGGAACTTGTGTTCCAACATCCTCACGAACTCCAGTTACTCCAACCATTTCTGGTATCCTTGCCTTTACAGAAGAAGTTCCGCAGCCACAAGAGGACATTAGAACTGATCCTAGTGTAACGGTAAACAATTCTATTCCTGAATTGGCTCCGTCTACAGCTGATTCAGAAGGTGTTATCCCTCCAACATCTGTCGTTGCAGAGTCTATACCTTCTTCGACACCAGAAATATTTTACGGACTTGACAGTTTACCTCTTCCACTTGGATTGATTGCTATAGAAGAGATTATGGAGGATCTTCCATCTAGTACTCCATCACATTTTGGAGTTGGGATCACCCTATATCCTTCTTCATTAGAAGTTAGTCTCCCTTCATCGAAAGTTCCTGTAGAATCGCTAGGAAATCTTTTGGATAGACTAGGTATGTCTAAACAACCGTCGACATCCAAGACAGTGTCATCTAACGTAGTAGTGGCGGAACCTCCTGCTGCTACTCCAATGATGTTCACTGGCATACCATCTATCCCAACTAGCTCTCAACCGCTAGATGGAGTCCATGTAGGGACTGTTTCGACAGTATGGTCTGTTCCCGTTTTTTCGTCTAGAATAATATCTGGAATCTCTTATGTTGAGTCTCAACAAATTGATCCTTCACAACAGTATCAATTTGCGCAGCCCGGTCCCCAAAGGCGAATCTTTCCTTTGAGCACTGGATTGCCGCCATATGGGGGGGAATATGCCCTTTCATTGTTTCCTTTGGGAGAACAACCGTATGAGAGTTCACAACAGAATTCGGGTTATGCTGGAATTACATCCAGTGGTTGGGTGCCAATACTACCTCAAAAACCAAGAGTTGTATATTTAATGCAACAAGGTCTACCTATGTCAAATATCCCCACTACACCGGCGATTGTGACGGTGTCACAAGTACAAGCGTTGCCTGTTGTATGTCAACATCAAGTTTCTGAGGTCGTAATACAACAACCTCTTGTCTCCACGATGCAACCACAGTCACCAATTAGTGGCTCCTTAACTGGAGGGACCCAGGATCAAATGGGTACTATTACCCCTCATCTTGGTCAAACAGCCAGTATTGGGCAATAACAAATGGCTTCACAACCATGGCTGGTACAATATCAACATCCGCAATTCCAATAGGCTTACCAAGGACCTGAGCTACAAAGCTTTCCGGGTAATGGGTAGCCGTATATTCAAAATGGTCAACATCAATCATATCATAATGGTTATGCTCATGAGCCTTACCAAAGTTATTAGCATCAAATACATTATGCTGGTATGCAAAGACCCACTTCTCAGGAAATCCCATCTTATCCTGGGTATGCTTCACCGAACCTGAATCAACAGTTGCCTTTCATGGCAACTTTAGAGTTACCATATCTAAATCAGCTAACAAACGTTCCAATTGCTTATGCCCCTTGGTGGCTGACGATTCCTCATAAACTTCCGTCAAATATTCCTAAATTTAATGGAAATCCAGGTGAAGACCTGTCGAATCATGTGATGACCTTTCATCTGTGTGTTCATCCAACACTCTCAATGATGATTCGATTAGGCTTCACCTTTTTCAGTGAACGTTAACTGGTCTGGCAGCAAAATAGTACATCAAATTTCCTAGAGCTTCATTCGATAACTTCAACACCCTTGCCACAACCTTTTTAACCCATTTTCAGTTACCAATAAGGTACGAAACATGAATAGAGCTTATTACCAATTTTAAGCAAACGACGGCCACTCACATATCTGATCATATTCGTGAGTGGTGACGTTGTCGTAGAATGGTAAAAACATATGTTCCTGATCAGTTGCTAGCTAAATGGTTTATTAAGTCATTATTACCTTCTATTACAGAAGATGTGGCAAAGGGAGGAGTCATCACTGAAGAGCAAGTCATTGCTCATGCGCAATATCTAGACTTGATCTATACTCAGTTTGGCATGCTCTACGATAAAATCCCTGATGCTCCTAGGCCAGAGTTCTCCATTCCTCGTCCTCCTAAATCAAACAAAGACTCTCATGTCAGCGATGGCGTGATAGGTACGACTAGCACGAAAACCGTAAAGGCTACATCAAAGAAAGTTCAAAAAGTTTCTAGTCAAAATTCAAATGAGGAACTTCTCTCCTCAGAGGTAAATGCCGTGTCGACTGAAAAAGGCATAGAACCAAAGCAACCAGGAGGTAAGAAGAAAAAGAAAGGGAAAAAGAAGAAAGAAGAGGAGTCGTCTCCTAAAAACTCTTTTGCAAACCCTTTTGGAGAAAGGAAACCAAGTCATCCATGCTTTATATGCGATGAGGATCATTAGGAAAAAGATTGTCCACATAAAGTTGAGCTTAGAAATTTCTTCAAGAGTTCAAAAGCCTCAGTAGTATTGACTGATCCATTTCCAAACCTAGGAACCAGTTCGGTTTCTAGTGAAAATGCTTCCCCATCCCAAGTACTGATGTTGTTCATTTCGAAACACCAAAATGATGATTTGATATCAAAAAGGAACAAAGATTACAAGCATCCACAGTTGTCGAACAACAAGGCTACTGATCAACCTAGTAGTTCGACAACAACTTCGACTGAAGTTGTGCCACCCATCGTTCCTAAGCTAACGATAAAGCCACCAAAAGAAGTAGTACACAAATAAACATTTAATCCTCATGCCAGAGAAGCATGAAATTTTAATATAGTAGAGGACCTGGCCCAATCGCCATCCGCTATTTCGACACTTGAAGTACTACAAAATTTTCCCTCCCAAAAGCAAGCTCTATTATCAACAATAGGTGGGTTTGACCCAACAGATTCCAATCTTGTGGCCTTTAATCATAAAGGATATGAACCTCAGTTACCAGCTCAACTCGCTTTCCTCATTCAAGTGAAATCCCTCAACAAAACTATTCATCTAACAATTATTGATGAGGGGGCATCTATATGTATTATGTCAATGAGTTGCTAGAAAACTTTAGGCTCACTACCCTTGTCGTGATCGTCAACGACGTTAAAAGCATTTGATGGACAAACATACACTCCATACAGGATTTTAAGTAACTTGAAAGATGAACTCAGGGGAAAAATAGTAGGAATTGATGTTGAAGTTATCGATGGAAACCTCAATTACAACATCCTACTAGGAAGGCCCTGGATATATGCTATGGCTAATGTTGTGTCAACATACTTCAAAAAGATTGCATTTCCTTTTCAAGGAGGAATTACAATCGTCGACCAACAAATATTTCTCCCCAATAGTTCACAAGTTACGGGAAGCATTCCGATGATCCACAGAATCTCTCAATTGCTTCAAAATATCGGAGTAGGCCTGCTAAAAGACCCTGCCTTAATGGGTACTTTCACCCTACCACCTCTGTAATTTGGTGAAAGTGGCCACGGTGAAAACTTGCAATATGATATCTTCTATATCTAAAAGATTTAGAAGATTCCCAAACATTTTGTCAGCATGGATCATTGCTATTTTAGAAATATTGTAGCAATCAATTTTCTTGGCCTGGGGGGAAAACCCAAGTGAATGCTCCTCGAGTAGTTGGATAGATAGGTCTAAGGAATATGGCACCTCTTCAGATCCTTGGTCGCATGTACATTCTATAGATGAAGGAATCATTTAGTTAATGATGATAGGAGAGGCTCCATGGGAAGATTACCACAATCGTTCCCATCTTTGAGATTACCACAAAGAATATTCCAATGACCTTAATATTCCTTCAGTTTTTGATTTCCTATCAAATACTATAAATATGGCGGATTTAGAGGATAGTTGGTTGACTAGTGTCAACCTCGTTAAAAAATGAAACCAAGAATCTGAGCAGAATTCCTTGTCTTGTGTCAAGCTCGTTAAAAAATGAAACAAGGTTGAGCAAAGTTCCAAGTCGAGTCTTTCCAAGATCTCGAAAGTGAACCTTTTGCGTCACTATGATGGGGGCATGCAAACTTAAAACAAGCATAGCTTTTCATTTCAAGCTTGTGTTAACATGAAACCAAATCTGAGCATATGTTGTCGCATGGTTCAAGCTCATTAAAAAATGAACCAAGCCATGAGCAATGTTACCGAAGGGTTCAAGCTCGTTAAAAAATAAACCCACCATGAGCAGTTTTACGCAAAGTTAAAGCTCATTAAAAAATAAACCTAGCCATGAGCAGTTTTACGCGAAGTTCAAGCTTATTAAAAAATAAACCTAGCAATGAGCATATGTTCCACTAGAGTTTAATCTCATTAAAAAATGAACCCACCTTCGGTAAATAACCATTACGATCACATTATTATCAGCTTTTGAGCCTTGGTCATCTTCTTACCATCACCTCCACTCTGTTTTAGCTGATCATACGCCTCCATTTGATTTTTTACCCCTTTTGAGGAATAACTGCGATGAGTGACTCTATTAGCCATCTTCTTTACACTGTCGTAATTGGAAAGTTCCAAACCTTACCTCGAACCAGTTGCTACCCAAAAATATCACTCGTTCCTCAAAAAACAAGTCTCCTTTAAGCTCTTTTCATCTGATTCATAAAATATGAAAAGATTGCCGAGCAATTGGCCTCTCCAGCTCGTTAAAACAATCAGAAGTGTTATCCCTCCTCTGGATTTTAATCTTTTTGAACTTGAGGGATCATTACACAAAAATATCGAGCGCTTGTCTTGTTCGGCTTGTTAAAACTATCGAAAATTCATCCCTTTCGTATTATTTTATACTTTTTTAGACTTTTATATGATGAAAAAGGATTACTGGAGTTTCCTTTCCATCCCTTTTCAGACTCTCTAAAATTGAAAAGGGACCAAGTTATCTTTGTCGTTAAACTCATTAAAACCAATAGCAACAAACTTGTCCATGCAGAGAAGAACGAGTCTCATTGTTGCTAGGCTCGTTAAAACATAGCGATAGGTTTGCCTGAAGGGAAAATTATAGAACAAACATATGTTATCCTCCTCAAGCTTGACAAAAATAAAGAGGTACTGGTCAACAATGACTGGGGAAAAATTGGGAAGAAAACTTGAAGAAACTTTATTGGTGGCAAGTCGCTCTTGAACATGACACTTTCACTCTATCACCATGATTGAGTCGGGTTGGGTTATTCTGTTCACCGATCATATTACCATTGGTCCATCGTACCATCCATTTTTGGGGTTAATGCTACCAATCCATTTCAGTGTCGCCAATATGTTCAAGAGAAGTCGCTCAGAGAATTCACCAACCCAGCTTGTGTCTCATCCGCTGCAATACCTTCACCTTTCATTCTTTTATGACCGCCACCCTGAACCCTGTATCATCATATCGTTTTCACCTCCACAAAATCATTTGCTCCGTTCTGTGTCATAGATGTGGGATTCATTAAGGCCCTCCTACGATGGGTCACTTCTTGTCGACATCAGCTCATTATCCAAGAAGTCGACTTAGGAACAACCCTTTCAATACTTTGAAGCTTGCATGTCTCAATGGCAATTTTCTCACTTACGGCGACAGGTTTACATCAATGGCCTTCGACCGAAAGATTTTACATGGTGTTCGACATCGTCTCATATATTCACACCACGTAAATTGTACTACAGTAGGTTATCATCATTATCGGTGATTCCTCTCGTGCCTGTTAACAACTTACATCATTGGCTGGTAATCAGGCGATGTCTTTCCATGTTCAACATCAAAACATCTTTTCACATGGATCGACTTGTACTTTGGGCGAAGTTTGAACGAGTTTGAAGACCCTAGATCTAGTTTCATCCATCTGGGCTATGATATATTCATGAAAATAAAGACATAAAATGTACATCATAGTTGCACAGATAATCATCCAAGCTAAGGGATGATGGCTCGACCAGAATCATCAGTCTGCCACACAGACGGTTGTCTGTCTTATGTACATGAAAATGAATTTATAAAGCTGAGCATGGGAATACCCACCTTAGCTAGATTATGAAAATATTATGAAGATAATGTATTGTATTGTATCTTATTACGGGTCACCTTCCAGTTCGAAAAACCTCGGATCCACATGATAAATCATTTCACCCGACATCAGAAGATTTACGACCTCATGTTTTAGGGGGCAACTGTTATAGACATATTTGGGCACTGCAATCCCCAATCACATATGTCCATAAACTAGGGGCTTCTAAGCCTCTAAAAGTTTTGTTTCATACCCTAAAGGAACAAGGTCAGCTGATTACATCCTTTCCCAGAAGTTCTCCCTGAAAAATTGCTCAGAACTAGTCAAAACTGGACCATCTCACCTGCTCCATGGTCAAGGTGTGATGCATCTCACCTATTACACATGGGGGGTGCGGTGCATAATGAAAATCCCATATGTAGGGTGTGATGGGCAAGAGTAGACAAATGGCAGAGGTAGTTTGCTAGGTGGAAACCTAGGGAATCTTCTAGAAATTGCTCATATGACACTGGCCTCTCTGAATTCACCTAAGGATGAGTAATAGATCATGAAATCTCCAATTGGAACCAAGAACTATCAGAGAAATGACACTAATCAAAATCCCAGAAGCTGACTCACCCACCTACAAATATCTATATATGGATCCCTCATCATAGAGATCCAAAGGCTGGAATTTTTTATTTTGTAAGGAAGTGTTGTTGGTTTCTCTATGAAAAATTGTAGTGTTGGGTGATCTAGCTTTTCATGATGTAAAGAGGGCTTTCATGCTGGGAGGATGGCACTGGGTTAGACCGCTGGGTTGTAATCCTCTCTTCTACTACTTCTATCAATAAAGCTACTTGAGTTTTCCTCCATATTCTTGTATATTTCTAAATCTTGTATT
Organism: Pinus taeda; assembly: GCA_000404065.3. NCBI lineage: Eukaryota > Viridiplantae > Streptophyta > Pinopsida > Pinales > Pinaceae > Pinus > Pinus taeda. Next base: position 68,865 of record APFE031576083.1, on the reverse strand, counting down.
GATATATTGATTTGTATGGTTAATATACATCTGATCCTATATTGTTTATGGTTATAGATCTCTATGCTTTGATGGTATTATTATACTTTGACTCTACAGGTGTTCTTGAAGCGGGACAAGTAAGGAAGGAGTGGCAAAGCTCTATCAAAGGAGGGAGGAAACAAGCAAGGAGCCAAGTGAAAGACTAAGGTTGGTACTCTCTGCTTCTCTCTCATTTATCTCTCATAAAGGAAAACACAAGCAACTTTAGTTTGCTTGTTTCTGAGATAGCTACCCATCTTAGTGGGACTAGCAGCTCTGAATGGACACTAGTTTTCCCGATAACACCATTATGGAGGATGCTTTACCTCAAAGACTGATTACCTCGATAGGAGAATTATGTTTGCAAGGTTTTTCTAAATGGCAGAAGGATGGAGTGGCTATGAAAATTCAAAGGAGTGTAAGAACAGGTGGATTATGATAAGGGTTATAGGAATGAATCGAACCATTAGGCGCATTTAAAATGATGATTTGGTAATTGCTTAGGCGGATTTGGAATGAGGACGTGACATGAATTTTTAAGTGGTGTCTTATGATATTTTGTTAGGAAACCATCACCCTCAAGTTATAATGATTTCATTTTAATCTTTGGTATTACTATGTCTTCTTATTTATATATGCAATATATCCATCCCTATTGCTAAATTAAAGTAGCACATACCTTTGATCCATTTTTGCTAACCTTGTTTGTTGTTCTGAGATCTCCTGCAAGTTCTTTTCTTTCTCAGTTGTCCAAATCACCAAGTGTCCTTGTAGGTTGAAAAATTATTAGGCTACAAAAACTTGTCGTAGCTACGAAAACTTGTCCAAGTTGTGAAAACTTGTCCAAGCTGCAAAAAGTTGCTAATTCTGTAGGTGAGAAAAAAAAAACTTTTTAATAAAGGAACTTTATTATTTTCTTTTGAAAGGAAAATTTGAAGTGCCAACAAAAATTGGTTTTCACTCCAAATTTTCTGTATAAACCTGCCAACAGCATGTTGGTTTTCATGTTTATACCCTTTTTTTCTTCTTTGTTCTTCTTCTTCTTCTTTTTTTTTTTTTTAACAGAGTAAACTGAGTAAAAATTTCTAAGGTGGAAAAGAAGAAGAATTCTTCTTAATCATTTTCAATTCCGGATTATCTTGGAACATTTTAACAAAATCCTTTTTTGTCAATGGTTTCTAGTACAATATGAGTGGATGTCCATTTACTAATAAAAGAATTTTCTCTTCATCAATAGTCCTAATTCTGACTGCACCATTGTCAAAAACACTTTCAATCTCATAGGGTCCAAGCCAGTGGGTTTGGAATTTCCCTTGAAAATTCTTGGACTTTGAATCAAAGAGTAATTCCCAATCTCCTAGATGAAATTTTCTTTCCTTAATGTACTTCTCATGCCATCTAGATCTCTGTTGTTGAACTAGGCTAGTTCTCTAGAAGGCTCCTTGTCTAATTTCATCAAGTTCATTTAGTTGTGTCATCCTTTGCTTCTGTGGTTTTGATAAATCAATATCTAACTGGACTATTGTCTTATAGGTTTGGATCTAGAATTCTATCGGAAGTAGGACTTGCTTCCCATAAACAAGTTCATAGGGAGTATGTACTATAGTATTTCCCCATGTAGTTCTGTAGGCCCATAAAGCTTCTCGAAGCTTTTCCACCCAATCTTTCCTATGTAGATGTACAGTCTTGGTAAGGACAGCTTCAATCACCTTATTTGTGGAGTCAACCTATCCATTGGCTTATGGATGGTATGGAGTGGACTTTCGATGTTTGATTTTGTACTGATCGAAAAGATTTTTCACTAGTCTGGAGGTGAACTGTGTTCCTTGATCTGTTACAATTTCTCTTGGGACACTAAAACGAGTAAAAGTATCCTTAAAAAGAAATGAAACTACAACATTTTCAGTAGCAAAAGGAGGTTCTTTAGCTTCTACCCATTTAGTGACATAATCAATACATACCAAAATATACTTCTTTTTCTTCAAAGGTGAGCTTATTGGTCCAACAAAATCTAGTGCCCACTTCTCAAATGGTTAGATAAGTACCTGTGGTTGCAATGGAATTTCATTTGAAAGAGTAGGTTTCCCCATTCTTTGACAACTGTCACATCTTTTAACATATTATTTGGTGTCCCTAAAAATGGAAGGCCAATAATATCCTAAAAGCAAGATTTTGTAAGCACTCCTTTTGTCAAAAAAATGTCCCCCACATGGCTCATCATGGAAAGCTTTAATTATTTCTGGTATTTCTTCCTCTCGAGCTCATCTTCGAACGATGATATTTGGTCCTATCTTTTATAACTCTTCATTTATCCATGAATAAGATGTGCTATTGTGGAATATTCTTCTCTTTTCTCTAGGAAATAAATGAAATGGCATTTTTCCTATAGCTAAATAGTTAGTGTTAGCACCTAAATCTGCCTTAGGCTGAAGGAAGGAAAAATTTAGGGTAACCACAAACCACGCTCAGTCTGGTAGCTAGCCCTACCTGAACAGGAGAGGGCTCTCTTCGTGTCACGCTCAGTGAATAGATAAACAATATGGTCTGAGATGACTTGCAATGAATATTGATTTTAGGCTAGTAAATAGATATGGAAACAAGAAGCAATTTTTTATAAATGACTGAGTTTCTGGGATATATGGGACCAATGAACAGTATGAGCAGAGAATTTAACACAAGGCACAGATTACTTCATGAGGCAAGACAGGAGGAAAGTCTAGAATTTAAATTTGAAATAATGTGAAATGGAAAGATTGTTTAGGAGGGTGAAAAGGGCATACACACATGAATCCTTTTCAATAGAAGAAGAACACATAACGTGAAACTTTCCCACAAGCAGAGCAATAAATATGAGTTCTACCTTATCTTACTTAGAAAATTTCACTGGAAATGAATATGAATGAACTGTGAAACATAACGAAATACATATGAAACATAAAGAGAACACATTTTCTACACTCACACCACATGAATCTCATGAACCAGAGCCGTTGCCTTTCATTAATTCTCTGTCAAAATATACAATGAAGAACTGAGTTTCTCTCCCACAGTCTCCCAGAAATTACAACCAACCCTTTGCAAATGGTTTTACATGCAATAAATAGACTTTCCCATTGGGAAATGGAATGACCCAAAGCTGGGGAGTTTTTCAAATCATTACAAAATGGAAATGGAAAGCCAACCATTAGTGACAGGTGCAGCGACAAAAATGATTGCTTGGATGACTGCTCGCCTTCCTTTGCCACTTGGATAGGAGCCCACCATTAGTGAAAATACTTTTTAAACATTGCCTTAGTTTCCGAGAAAAATATAGTGTAAATGAGTGGGCCCACTTGGAGAAAGTTGCGAATCGAAATGTTGTGGAGCGGAAGTGATTTTGGCCTTTGTGTCCCTGTGCGCCAGCGCCCAAATCTATATGTGTCGTGCCACTTTGGAGGCAATTTTGTGGTACTTTCCGAAGTCCAAATTGTGCTTAAGTGTGCTTGTTAGAAATCCATGTCTATCTAATTTCCAACCCAAGTGTAATTTCTGAATTTGGTGCTCATTTGCCCCTCCAAAACTTCATTCTCCCAAGACTGCTTCCTGTGTGTCAAAATAGGGGCAGGGAGGTCATTTTTTGAGTGTTTTTGACCTCCTGGGGACTCAAAAATTGCCCAAACTTCTTGTCCATGCACCATCAGTCATGATTTTGCATGCTAAATCCAAAAATCCAAACCATTTGTGATTTGGAGCTCCCAATCCTAAGCGTCGCGCCAGTGGCGCATCGCATAGGGAGAAAAACCCTGTTTTGTGCACAAACTTTGTCAAATGACCAAAAATGCCCCAAAAATGATCCAAATTTCTTGGCCATGCACCAGAAGTCATGATGTTCATGCTTAATCCAAAAATGCAAACCTTTCTTCATTTGGAGCTCCCCATCATAAGCGTCGCGCTGCATAGAGCCTGTGCTTAGCGCTTTTTGCAGGAGACGTTTGGAGGCCTTTGCGGTGTCCAAACTGGATGTAGGATAGCTAGTTGGAAAGGTATTGGAGTCTACTTTCCAAAAAAACTAGAATTTGTCAATTTGGAGTTCATTGGACCTATCAAAAATCAAATCTTCCAAGACTGGTCAAAATGTGCCCAGTGGAGGCTGCCTCAAGGCAGAGTGCTGTTGCGGTCAACTTTTGAAGGTGTTCCTCAACTCCAAATTGATCTCATGATAGCTCATTGGAAATATATTTGTGTCTAGTTATCAATTTACTCATCAAGCAAGTCATTTGGCTAACCAAGCTAGGAGAAAACTTGATGTTCCTAAGGTCACTTTAGAGGTGCATCAATTCTCCCGAGGCAATTGTAGTTTTGACATTTCTCTAAAACCATGACACCTGTCTAAAAAGTGAAGGAGGTTTTCCTTCCTTGGCTGATTTTGGACAAAGACCTCTCTCGGTTTTCCAAAATTCATCTTTTCTTTCTCATAAACATCATTTGAGTGAATTATTGAGCCTTCCTCTGGCCTGCAAGTATTATTGAAGCACTTTGAGAACAACAATTTGCGAACCCTAGACCTAATGACTGAAATGATTCTTTTCCATTAAAAAATCAAACATTGACTTTCATGGATTTTAATAACTTTGATGAAAATACCTAAGCTAGCAGGTACAAGACATGAAGGGAATGAACTGACGAGACCCTTCCGTCAGATTATGGCATGCCTCTAGCGGAATGCAGTTGAGTGGATGGAGCGAGACACCTAAAAATGAAATGCAGAAAGAGTTTTGATCTCTGATGGGACTGCCAAGACCGACTCTAACATTGGCTCCAATGGGGGATGGTAGCTCCTTGGAGGTTCCAAGAACTGCAGATCTTTGGGAGAGCAGACAGTGCCTTCGTCCATTGGGCTATGGAGTCCATTATTTTGACAAACCGCACAAGACTCTAACTCAGTTATTGACTGAAACTTGACTCAGACCGACTTAATTATGGAACCAACATGACTGAAAAACTAACTTAATGCAAAAGGAAATGACTCATGACTGACTTAACTAAAACAAGAACTTACAAAACTTGTTTCAATGGAAGCAGTCCATCAAGATTCGAGGGTTTCAAATCATCATGACAGCCACCTGTGTACTAATGCAATATGTACAATCATGTGTAATGTGTCTTCCAATGTAACCAATCAAGTAGATGCCTCCTTGATTGATTCTCCTAATCAGATCTTCTGGTCAACAACAAATACTGGTAACACGGCCTCCAAAAACCTAATTGACCATGATCTCCTTCATCACTGAATACTGCAATAATGACCTTCACTGCTGTCTGCAACAAATCTGCCATTGGATCATGAAGAACATAAGGTCTTTCCTCCTGCTGAAGAAACAAGGTGTCGTTTTCTTGTGATGCTGATCTCTTTTCATAAATAAGAGTAGGTTCCTAGTCTTCAAACAATTCTGAACAAGTAGATGAGCAGATTTCCTCTTCAAAGAACATTTTAGAACATGAAACATAGGAAGAAGAATCTGCAATGGAATCCTGAATGGTCTGGTCTGCTAAAGTCTGAATACATTGTAGATCATATTTATATGATATGACAGGCAGATTGTCTTTGCATCCATCAATCATGAGAAAAGAAACTTCAAATGATTCTTGAAACCCAACACAATCATTTATATCATCTACCATAAATTCATCCAGATCTTTTTCACTTACTTGAACAAAATTCTCATCTTGTTGTTCATGAGCTGATTGGACTACCTCTTTATGAAGGTTTTCTTCCGATGACATGAGAACATTTGGATTCAAAACTCTGTTTTCTCCATTCCAAGTGATTTTAACAGCAGAATTCTCTTTCATGGGACTTAGTACAAGGTTTTCTTGGTCACCATAATCTGAATCTGGATCTGAAAGGGTTGACTTAACGTTATCACATTCTGAAAGTAGAACTGGACTTCCCTGCATGCTGTCTTCTTCTATGGATAGATCTGAAATGACACTTTTTCTTTCATCACTTTCAGCCATATGGAATTCTTCAACATGTTGATCTATAAAGCTATTCACTGGACTGTCATCCTTTTCAAAAGAGGAAGAAGTTTCACCAACACTTTCTTGGCCATGTGTGCACTGCAAATCCGCTTTAGCTTGAGCTGGAACATAACCGTGCAAGAGTTGATCTATCTAGTCTTCAGACAAAGGAGATAAGACCCTTTGTTTCCTTTTGCTCAAACAGTGATTGTCTTCATTAATTTCAAGTGAAGGTGTATACAAATATTCCTCATACTGCTGATCCATTTCATGCAATTCCTGTTAACTGTCAAGATGAAAAATTCTTTCATGTTCCACCATACTACAATCTTGATCATGCTGAAAATTTTCATGATCATCTTTACGCTGCTGAAAGGGATTTTCATACAGGGCTTCCATGATCTCATCATCCATAAAATTATCATCCTCATAGTATTTTTCAAGGCTTTCAATAAAATTAGAAGCATGATTGCAACAGTGATGAACTAGATTCAATGATGGATAAGAGTCTTTATGTCTTTCAATGAACAGGGCATGAAAATCCTTTAAACAGTAAATGCAAGCAGCGAGCAAATTTTCATACCAAGAAAATCAACCTTCAACTTGTGAATATGCATGTGAAATCGAACTAGATGTAAAGCAGCGTCCTTCTTACCATCATCTTTAAACGTTGGCAAATTCCTTGACCAATCTACTTTCAGAATCTTATTTGGAAAGCCTGGAATGTGATCTCAGTTCATGGGAGCGTATCTTCTTGCAATCTGCTCCATTTTAAGAAATCTCAAAGCTACTAATCCCTCTACAGTGGAGTCACCATGAAGCACCAATTGCTAGGTTCTTCAGTGAATGGAGTCACTAGGTGAATGATTTCAGCCGTCTTCTGTCTGATTGTTGTCCACCATCAACCATCAGATCTGAACTTGAGATATGTCTCTCGGTGAGAAAATCTACAAGCAAACCATTTTGTCCCCAACGGAATCGCCACTATGTTAGTACCTAAATCTGCCTTAGGCTGAAGGAAGGAAAAATTTAGGGTAACCACAAACCACGCTCAGTCTAGTAGCTAGCCCTACCAGAACAGGAGAGGGCTCTCTTCGTGTCACGCTCAGTGAATATATAAACAATATGGTTTGAGATGACTTGCAATGAATATTAATTTTAGGCTAGTAAATAGATATGGAAACAAGAAGCAATTTTTTATAAATGACTGAGTTTCTGGGATATATGGGACCAACGAACAGTATGAGCAAAGAATTGAACACAAGGCACATAATACTTCGTGAGGCAAGACAGGAGGAAAGTCTAGCAATTAAATTTGAAATAATGCGGAATGGAAAGATTGTTTAGGAGGTTGAAAAGGGCATACACACATGAATCCTTTTCAACAGAAGAGGAACACATAACGTGAAACTTTCCCACAAGCAGAGCAATAAATATGAATTCTACCTTATCTTACTTAGAAAATTTCACCTAAAATGAATATGAATGAACTGTGAAACATAATGAAATACATATGAAACATAAAGAGAACACATTTGCTACACTCACAACACATGAATCTCATGAACCAGAGCCGCTGCCTTTCATTAATTCTCTGTCAAAATATACAATGAAGAACTGAGTTTCTCTCCCACAATCTCCCAGAAATTACAACCAACCCTTTGCAAATGGTTTTACATGCAATAAATAGACTTTCCCATTGGGAAATGGAACGACCCAAAGTTGGGGAATTTTTCAAATCATTACAAAATGGAAATGGAAAGCTAACCATTAGTGACAGGTGCAGCGTTACAAAAATGACAAATTGCTTGGGTGACTGCTGGCCTTCCTTTTCCACTTGGATAGGAGCCCACCATTAGTGAAAATACTTTTTAAACATTGCCTTAGTTGTCGAGAAAAATATAGCGTAAATGAGCGGGCCCACTTGGATAAAGTCGCGAATCGAGATGTCGCGGAGCGGAAGTGATTTTGGCCTTTGGGTCCCTGTGCGCCGCGCCCAAATCTATATGCATTGCGCCACTTTGGAGGCGATTTTGAGGTACTTTCCGAAGTCCAAATTGTTCCCAAGTGTGTTTTTTAGAAAGCCCTACCTGTCGACTTTCCAACCCAAGTGGAATTTCTGAATGTGGTGCTCATTTGCCCCTCCAAAACTTCATTCTCCCAAGACTGCTTCCTGTGTGTCAAAATAGGGGCAGAGAGGTCATTTTTTGAGTGTTGTTGACCTCCTGGGGACTCAAAACTTGCCCAAACTTCTTACCCATGCACCAGAAGTCATGATATTTCATGCTAAATCCAAAAATGCAAACCATTTGTGATTTGGAGCTCCCAATCCTAAGCGTCGCACCAGTGGTGCGGCGCACAGAGAGAAAAACCCTGTTTTGTGCACAAACTTTGTCAAATGACCAAAAATGCCCCAAAGATACTCCAAATTTCTTGGCCATGCACCAGTAGTCATGATTTTTCATGCTGAATCCAAAAGTGCAAACCTTTCTTGATTTGGAGCTCCCATCATAAGCGTCGTGCCAGAGCGTGGCACATAGATCCTGTGCCTAGCGCTTTTTGTAGGAGACGTTTGGAGGCCTTCACGGTGTCCACATTGGGTGTAGGATAGCTTGTTGGAAAGGTCGTTGAGTCTAATTCCCAACCTAACTAAAATTTTTCAATTTAGAGTTCATTTGCCCTGTCAAAAATCAAATCTCCCAAGACTGGTCAAAATGTGCCCAGTGGAGGCTGCCTCAAGGCAGAGTGCTGTTGCGGTCAACGTTTGAAGGTGTTCCTCAACTTAAAATTGAGATCATGATAGCTCATTGGAAATATATTTGTGTCTAGTTATCAATTTACTCATCAAGCAAGTCATTTGGCTAACTAATCTAGGAGAAAAATTGATGTTCCCAAGGTCACTTTAGACGTGCATCAAATCTCCCGAGGCAATTGTATTTTTGACATTTCTCTAAAACCATGACACCTGTGTAAAAAGTGAAGGAGGTTTTTCTCTATTGTGGACAAAAATCTCTCTCAATTTTCCAAAATTTATCTTTTCTTGCTCAGAAACATCATTTGAGTGAATTATTGAGTCTTCCTTTAGCCTGCAAGTATTATTGAAGCACTTTGAGAACAACAATTTGCGAACCCTAGACCTAATGACTGAAATGAGACTTGTCCATTAAAAAATCAAACATTGACTGTCATGGATTTTAATAACTTTGATGAAAATACCTAAGCTAGCAGGTACAAGACATGAGGGGAATGAATTGACGAGACCCTTCCGTCAGATTATGGCATGCCTATAGCGGAATGCAGCTGAGTGGATGGAGCGAGACACCTAAAAATTAAATGCAGAAAGAGTTTTGATCTCTGACGGAGGACTACCAAGACCGACTCTAACAGTTAGAAATATCTACATACTAAGGTGATTTAGTACATATTGCAAAAATATAGTCATCGGGAAGTTTATCCTCTACAGGTTTATCATTACTTTCATTTTGTATTCTAGATAAAAATTTGGCAATTGTATTTTGTTTTCCCGGCCTATCTAGAAAGGTTATGTTGAATTCTTGTAACAGTAAGAGACATCTGGTTATTCTTCCATTAGTGATTGGTTTATTCATTAGGTATCTAATGGAAAAATGGTCTGTGTGAACAAAAGTTTCATAGCCATTTATGTAATGTCTAAATTTGTTAATGGCATGAACTACAACTAAAAACTCCTTTTCAATTACAGTATAATTTAACTCTACAGGAGTTATATTTTTATGGGTATAATAGATTGCATAAGGAGTAATATCTTTTTTTCCTAACACAACCCCTAAGGATGAATTTGAAGCATCTATTGAGATATGGAAAGGCAATTTCCAGTTAGGTCCTTCTAAGATAGGTGCTTTAGAAATTCTCTTTTTCGAAGTTTCAAAGATAGCTTGACATTCAGAATCCCAATTGAATTCACAGTCCTTGGTGAGTAATTTAAAGAGTGGGGATGTAATTTTTGTGAAGTTTTCGATGAATCTTCTATAATATCTAGTAAAACCAAGAAAACTTCTACAATATTTTTGACAACTTGGCACTGATAACTTAGAAATGACTTCAACTTTAGATGGGTCTACCTTGATTCCATCCCCTGAAATATGATGACCTAAAACAATTCCTTCGTTAAACATCATGAAATATTTTTCATCGCCTAATGAGAGATTCGTTTCTTTACATCTTATTAGTACTTTTTCCAAATTTTCTAGTGCTTCATTGAAAGAATCTCCATAAACTGTGAAATCATCCATGTACACTTCCACACAGTCATGAATAACATTAGAGAAAATTCTGAGGACTGCTCTTTGGAATGTTGCTGGAGCATTTCATAATCCAAAGGGAAGTACTCAGTAAGCATAAGTTCCCCATGGGCAAGTGAATGTGGTTTTATCCTGATCTTCAGGGGCTACCTGAATCTGGTTATATCCACTGAACCCGTCCAAGAAGGAAAAATATTTTTTTCCTGCTAGTGTGTCTACAACTTGATCTATAAAAGGTAGTGGAAAGTGGTCTTTTAATGTTTCTTTATTTAGTTCCCTGTAATCGATGCATACTCTCCATTTTCCACTTTTCTTAGGAACGATTACTAGAGGTGAAACCCACTGACTAACAAATATTGGGTAGATGAAATTTACATTTAACAATTTCTGCAATACCTCCTTAACAATTTCTTTTAAATTTGGGTTCATTCTTCGTTGAGGCTATCTAACTGGTCTTGCATTTTGTTCAATGTAGGTATGATGTATGCAAATTTTAGGATCAATCCCTCTCATGCAAATGTATTCCCATGCAAAAGTAGAAGAATGTTTCTGTAAAATTTCTATCAATTGATTATGTTGCACTTCTTCCAGGTTTTCATTAACATTCAGAGCTTTTCCTAGTATTACTCTCTCTTTATTCATGGATACATTTGAATCATAGTATTACTCTCTCTTTATTCATGGACACCTTTGCCCCACATGAAAGCTTGGACTTGTGCTAATATTTGAGTGGGATCTCGTCTAATTATGATGTAACTTTGGGACATTTTCTATAGTTTCTTGCCTGATCATGTGAGCAAAAATGCAAGAGAAGTCTCTAAAAGGATTTTTAAACAAAGAAATATCTAGAAAGGAAATATCAAGAGGAACCTTGGAAGTGTTGGAAAAAATTCAATATGGTAGCTATTACTTCTGATTTTCCTTAACATTAATAATTGATTGTGAACTTTACTTATCTTTTTGTGATTTGTTAATTAGATATTATTCATCAAACAATTACCAAGAATGAAATAATAAAACAACAGACACAAAAATTAGGCTCCAAACTAGGGAAAAACCCCTCCAAGGGGAAACCTAGAAAATATATTCTCTTCTTGTCGATTTTTTTTCAAATGAGAAAGCCAAGACCCAAAACCTAGACCAAGTCTTCCTCCAACACCAAGTTAACCCTCCAAAGAGACCTTTCAGTTAGGTCAAACTAAAACCAAGTTGACCAGATACAAAGCCTTCTAGAACTACACCAAACTCAAAATTTCAACACCCCTTGCAATATAATTTTAGACCTACAATTACTTCATAAATTTTGGTCCATGTAAAAACACTAGAAACTCTCACGTGTGAGAGAAAATGCCCAAAAACTTGTCTTCTTTTCTTCGCTAGGTTTTACTCCTCGACCTCTTGTCCTTCACTCTTCTTTTTTGTCCTTCTTATAGTATATCAAACTTTGGGTGATGAGGTTCCAAATGAGTTCAAAGATGTCTCTATTTATGGCCTTTCTAAGCGGTCAAATAACCCCTTTCTAGGTCTACTTTTATCTACCAGGCCCTACTTGTGCTTTGGAGGTTTCCAAGACCTTCTAGACTCAAAATAAATTCTTTTACAAGTTACATCTTACCCGGAATGGTCTTACAAACATGATTTTAACTCTCTTGAATCATGACAGTAAATCCTATGACCTAACAAATCCTAGAGGCATGAAGAACATACTTTTACCTAGAATACCATCAATAAAGAGCATGAAACCCATGCTTTAAAATAGTAACTCTTATTTTGTTTGTTACATAAGCTATACATATTGAAATGATTACAACAAAAATTATGAAGACCGAAACTAATTACATTTCCAACACTCCCTCTTAACTAGGGAGGTATTCATAATTGTACAACTAGTACAACATCATTCTCAAACTTAAAGGTCCATGTAAGAAGAGTCAGATTGATAAGCAAACTATAAGCATCATCATTATGAGAAACACTATCTTTGAGGCATAACTACACAATCTCATCTTCATTCAAGAGAATTATGCTGGAAGTATTTATGTGTGATATAGTATTACCTCTACAAGTCACATACCCCATTTAGATGTTCACAAGGTATGTTCTTTTAGGACTATTCTTATCTTGCATTCCCAGTCCTCAAAGAATATCGGTCCTCTTTGATCACTCTTACCTTGGATACCTGTCTTATATTGAAAGAGTGTGTTGTAACATAATTTGGTTTTGATAAGTTAGCATATTAGTCAAAAATAATTTTTAAATGACAAGCTAGGATATGGATGCAAAATAAAGAAGAATTAAAATGTTAGGACAATTTGATATTTTATAGGCATACATATTAATAAAATGATAGGTGTTAGCTGCCCTAAATAAAGAAGGAAAATGAAAATAAAATGCTAGGGAAGCGGAAACAAAGAAAAAGGCTTTATTTTCATACAAAAAATAAGTGCAATCGCTGCTAGTCCAAATGCGCGACATCAAGAAAATGTCAAACTAGGTTAATATATGTTTAATTCTTTAAATTGTGAATAATTATTTGTTATAAACTTTGGCATTTCAATTATAATATGAAGTGCAAGTTTGATTTGACCCAAATCAATAAACGACAAAAAGTCTTGTCGGTTTCAAATAATGAATGTGCATGATCCGACGGTTGATCTACTCCCCGCTCAGATCAATAGTGGGGAGAGATTTCGCACTCCCTCCACTATTTCATGCTAACACAAGGGGGGGGAGGGGTTGTGGGGGGGGTCTGCAAATTGGTTTCCATGGAGGACTCCCTGACCTTATGTTTCACCCTCACATCTCTCCGCACCCCCCTCAAACCACTCGTGGTTTTCTCTGCCAAGGACTCTTTCACCCTGCTAAAAAGTCATTATCCCTCCACCAATCTTGAGCTGACACATCACCTATCCATTGCTTCTTCCTCCTTTCTGTTACCTCTTTACATGCTTATCCCCCAGTTTGGCATACTATTGTATCCATCCGTTGTAGTCCCGCTCCCTTGCATTTAAAGCTACTATAGTTATTAACAAAATCGTTACCCCTTCCCACATCTTATAAATAAAACGAAACTTGCCTCATCGTCACTCTCTTCTAATTATTCTCCATTTTTTACAGGTATGCAATGATTGCAGAACTTCTAATCTTTTGCTCAAACTTTCACTTATAAGCATATTTCTTCCTATCTGCCACCATGGCCCCAAATGTTTGGTGTGGAGCATGATTATTTAGAGGTATTTGTTTCAGTCGAATGTATACCCCAAGAAGTTTGTGCACCCCTCCACGTGGGCGGGTGCGGGGGGGACTTGTCTCCCCCGTGGGGGTTCAAGAGGACCGATCCCCCTCAGATGGGGGGTCTGGGGGCCAGCAGTCCACCGGCGGGGATTTCAGGGGCAACGCCCTCAAAGCTAAAAGCAGATATAAAATTTCCTTGTAAAAGCATAGTAATCTCTAGTCAATCTAGGTTGTTCATTAGGCGGATGATCTAATGGTAGAACTTATGTTTAGTTTAGGGTTTTTTTGCCCTAGAAGGCAACCCCTCTCTTTGTATGAGGGCATTGTATTTGAGGCTGTGTAATAGATGTGTATTC
>APFE031576083.1:25640-41293 GCA_000404065.3 Pinus taeda | reverse complement strand
AAAATGTTGAAAACAATTTTACCTCTATCATCCCATTGCTCTCCTGGTGGAAAAGCCATGTCAGGATCACCACGATAATCCATCCCAGTGTATGGAAAATCCTGAATAATAAAGAGTTGGTTCTCTAACCAACAGAAATACTCTGGTGTGAATCGAACAACCTCGGTACCCTCCTCAGGATGGCGGGCCATGATACAACCCATTGCATAACCCGAGGATCTCGGGGAAGTCCAACCTCAACAGTGAGTTGTTGTGGAACCAGCATAGGTACCCTCTCTAGGGAAAAGCTGACAACTAAATAACCATATCCAAAGTTCTTTAGCTATCCATTCTTCGCCCTAGTCAATTGGCCCTTCACGTTGGCCAATACAGCATCGCACCAGTTTAAGATGGTGCCTCGGAAGCAGTCTACTGCCATGCGCATCTGGGAACCTGTAGCTAGATACAATTTTGCGCTCCCACAGAGTCTAGTAACAGTAAAATAAATCACCTTCAATTCAGGGTGGGAGATGGTTTTCACATCTATCCGTTTGTTCGGATTCTAGTTATTACAGAACTCTAGTCGGAGACTAGCGACCGATTGGCCACCTGGCCTAGATCCGAATAGAGATAACTCCATGCCTCTCTTGGGCAAGCCAGTCAAAAAGTATATGTCATCTGGCTCGATTTCGAGCCGGTTGCCACCAATAATGAAGCACTAGTCCTGTATGCTCCACCTATTCACCAGCCATTATAGAAAGTCTACCTGTGCCCTCATGCCAGGTATGCTCCAAAATTTTAATAGCCTGAATGATCTCAATGCCTATAATGAAGGTGGATAGAGTAATGCAGCTTGATCCACGTCCTCATTCTCTCTATCCCTCCAAACAAGTATCTTGTGTACCTACATTGCAAAATAGGTGGATTAGAATTTTCATTTCAAAATTCTATGGGGCAAAAATGAAGAAACTAGGGTTCAAAATCTGCATTCCGCGGGGTTCGCACCCATCCCTTTAGAGACAGTGCGTAGGTGTGCACTTCTCCTTAAGGATAGGTGTGGCACCCCGACTTTTCTATGTGCACAGAAAAATCGGGGTGCGCAGGGGCCACATGGCGCCCCTGCGCAACTGCCACGGGTGATTTTTTGCCCTATTTTTCCTCTAAAAATTAATTTCTAAAACCTAAAACAAAATTTTAAAAGGATGAAATGCAAGTCAGGGACAATGTGGATTACTTGGAGAAGACAGTTCTCGATTCCAGCGGTCGAATTTTTCGCAATCTCCACAAGAAGTTTTCTACCAAAAGCTCTTACTTTCTACTCCAAAGGCAAACGGTAAAAATGAACTTGTAAAAGCCTTTTTTATAAGATTTTTTGAATAAATAAATTACATTTATTTATTTTTTACTTTGAAAAGGTAATTTTGGTGCATTTTTATTATTTTTAAACAGATATGAGTAATGTTTGCAGTTTTATGCAGAATATTGGGTATTCAAGTGAAATTGGTCATTTTCGACAAAAAACACATAGGAGTCCTCTTTAAGCTCTTTTCTGACTCGTAAAATATGAAAATATTGTCGAGTTTTTCTTTTTAGACTCGTTAAAATGGAATTAAAGAGACGATCCTTTTATAGCTCTTTTCCGACCGTATAAACATGAAAAAGATTGCCAGACTTTTGTCGTTTCAAGTTCGATATTGGTAATTATAAAAAGTACTCCTTGATCGTAATGATCAAGCGGTTCTCTCAAGTATTATTTTATACTTTTCGGGATTGGGAGACACAAATTTACGAAAAAGGACAACCATGGAGTTTTCTTAAGTTTTTCTTCTAACTCCCTAAAATTGAAAAACGCAGAGTTTCTCCTATACTAGACTCGTTAAAATTTCACAATAAAGGACCTGTTCAATCACAAACAAGAACGAACCACTCCTCCTTAGGGTTCGAATCTAAACGAAGTTGGACTCATCCGAAGGATGAGATTATAATCAAGCAAATGTTATCCTCCTCAAGCTTGTCAAAAATAAATAGGTACTTGCCAGAAATGGTGGGGGAAAAGAGAGAAAAATGAACCTTTTCGTCATACTTTGTCTTTGAAAGACTTTCCATCACTCTTGAACACGACACTTTTATCCACCTGGGTTGGGAAATCCTTTACCTAACAGTTAACCAAGCCACATTGAAATTCTTTAGCTGGTTTTCGAGTTTTAGCTTTGGGTCAATTGTCACCAAGCCATCTGCAGTGTCGTTATGTGTTCAAGAAGTTTGTGCAAATAAACCATTCACCTGCAAAATATTTGACATCCATCACTGACCATCCCTGAGTTAGTTCTTGCCAAATATATTTCTCCAGACTTGATCTATGATTTTGTGTTATGGGCTTACCTATAACGGATCCCTTTCTATTGACTCCAACTCATTATCTAGAAAGATGATCTAGAGATCAGCAGTACCTTGGAATCTGCATGCCTCAATGGCAGGTTTCTCGCCTTTGACGACAGGTTGCATTGACCTTCGATCAAAGGATTCCATGACGTGTTCTACATTGACTCATTCATTCACATTTCATGGATTGTACTGAGTACTTTGAGGACCATTGACATTACTGGTGGTTCCTCTCACACTTGTTAATAGTTTACATCATTGATTGGTAATCAAGTGGTTTCTACGATGTTCGACTCCGATACATTCATTCACATGGATAGAATCGTACTAGTTCGAGAAGTAGAAATGAAGACCTTGGATCTAGTTCCCACCATCCAGGCTGCAAGGAATTTTGTTATCATTATATAGTGGACTATTCATAAATAGATGGCTGCACCCATATTGTGTCCATGTGTTCCTACTATACAAAATCATTCCTGTATCAGAGCAGTTTTAGATAGTTCTTAGTCAGTTTTGATCTGAGTATGGGAATGCCTACCTCAGCGATAATATTTTCACATATATATTTTGTTTTGAATGTTTTTACAGGTTCGACTGGGGTATCCACAGGAAGATCCTTGAAATGATAAAGTCCTTCACTCTTCTTAGATGATCAAAAAAAAAAAAACCATCCTCATCTACTACAGACTTCGCACTTTAGGGGGCAATCTGTTACCCAAAAAATTGTCACCATGACTTCTACAGTTTGTGTGAGTCCATAAATACTCATACATACCTCCTTTGCAAGTCTTGAGCCTCAACTCTTCATGTCAAGCCTTGAAAATGGGAGAAAGACCTTAAAAATATCTCAAATCATGGTTTCACACTTTCTCCTAGCATTGCCTGCGGTGCCGCACCCAATGGTCATGTTTCCTGTGAACCTGACCGCTCTGTCTATTGAGTAATGGGTGCGAACCCCTATAAAATTTAAAAAGGCATGAGTTCATTCTTAAAAACTCATCTTGGGTCACACTTCTAGAAGGAATATTGCGCTGGCAAGTCCGCTCCACCTTGGTTCATCCATTCCATAACTAAGGGAGCTAACTCCATGATATGAGGTGCTTATCCCATTAAAGGAGGAACTTATCCCTTCAATGGTGGACTTGCAACTCCCTCCATTTGCACTATAAATTCATGCATTGGGCTCGTTGTAGTGGAGGTTGAAAGCTGAAGATTCTTGAGGGTAAATGCTGCTAGAAACTAGACTTCCTTTTTGAGCTCATGAGAGGAGAGATCACATACCTTTCATATCATTTGGGAAGTGAGTGAGGCTTGTCAAAGTAGAGGAGACTCCTGCTGGACCCTAGAAAGAACTTGTGCAACATCAAGGCAAAGGTTGTAAGGTTCTCTTATTCATAAAGTTAATACAATCAAGTTTGTGTTTCTCAATGAACTGTCTCTAATGGTTTATTTTATGAGCTCCTTGATCTTCATAATGAACATTTTTTATTATATGCAGGTACGCTTTGATGTGTGTTTGTTTGTGTATGCATGTTATTAAAAGGGAAATGCTTGAAGCTGTTGGGATAAAACTGCTACAAACAAGCGTTGGACCGAGGTAGGGTCGGTTACACCTCTTAGTATTCATTTATGAATTGAAACATGTTTAGAGAAAAGTAGATTTGCTTGTGCTCTTTGTTGCTAGATATCATTTGATACTAGGGAGATCGGTCTTGTCCGCAAGAAAGATTTATCCGGCCAACAGAGATTTTTGTGTTGTGAACCCTATGACATTATTTTCCTTCAGGACACCCTAGGTTATTCCGAGCAAATTTTTAAGACCTTACAAGCCATCATGCCCGGATGGCACTTCTAAGCTCTGGATGTTGCTAGGAAATTTGGGATCTTGTTATTGGGATCAACCCTCGATCCATTAAGGTCACTTCATCTTGGGGTGGTCAGGGTTTCCTTGGCTTGGATATATTCTCGACTGAATTGGGTAAACATCTATGTATTATAAACAATCATGCCCCTAATCAAAATAGACTGGCCTTCTAGCAACAGTTCCTAGATAATCCCCTGATCAACCAATCCTCTATCCTAGGGGGTGATCTTAATTTCTCCATCGGACATGAGGAATCCTGGGACATCACTCGCAACTGGATCCACTCTCAGATCAAATGAGCAACCTCTTGGAGCAATATGGTCTCATTGATGTTCCTATGAACAAGAAGATGCCAACATGGCATAATAGACAGACATGAGATGCAGCTCTAGGGAGGAGACTAGATAGGTATCTCATTCAAGAAGACCTTCTAAATTCCCTCTCAAACTATAGACAATGGGTGGGCACTGGGGGAATTTCGGATCAATCCCATATATATCTGGAAGTGGATGGCTCTTTTAGGAAACCAAGGGCTCCTTTCAAGCTCAACTCGACCTGGCTAAAGGATCTTGACTATCTCATGATGGTCTCAGATTTTTGGAAAGCTCAACCCCCACCAATTGATCATAGGAAAGCCAAAGGATTTTATAGTAACCTGAATAATCTTAAGCGATTATCCATTGATTGGGAAAAAAGGAAAAAATCTAGGGAGGAGCACACCCTAGTTGACATAGAAAATAAGCTGGCCTCTTTAACAGATGAACAGGGAAGAGGTTTCATCTCCATAGAATACATATTGTGGAATTGGAAGCCTAGATATCAAAGATTTTGTTGGAACGGGAAGAAACATGGAGACTCAGAAGCAAGGCTATTTGGTTACAAGCGGGGGATGGTAGCATAAAATTCTTTCATAAATTTGGAAATGGAAGGAAATCCAGCAAAACCATTTGGAAGATGCCCACGAAACAGGGTCAGATTGCAAATACACACCCACAACTAGCCCGGCTAGGTAACACTCACTTCAAGCAGTTGTTCAGAGCCCCCCCAGGCACACCACTTGCAAATATCATCCACATTACTGGACATTTCCCCAAATTTGTGGAACCTGACTTGATGGAGGATCTCATAAAACCTGTTACTATGGGGGAACTAGAGAGAACCCTAAAGTGGTTCAAGAAGGACAAAAGTCCAGGGCTCGATGGTTGGTCAGTGGAATTTTACCTTACTTTTTTGACATCATTGGACTGGACCTACTTGGTGTGGTCAAAGAAAGCCGGTTATTGGGTCGAATGTTTGAACCTATCAATTCCACCTATATAGCCCTCATCCCCAAATCGGACTCCCCGCTATATTTCAATGATTTCAGGCCTATATCCCTATGTAATTACCTTTATAAAATTATTTTGAAGATTATTGCAAACCACAGTAAACCAATCTTTTCGGATCACATCTCTCTGGAATAGTTTTCCTTTCTACAAAACTGAAAAATCCATGAGGCCATAGGCTCGGCACAAGAGACCCTTCACTCCATCAAACTGAAGAAACTCAAAGGGGTGTTGCTAAAAATTGACCTTTTAAAATCTTTTCACAGGGTCAACTGGTTATACCTAAGGATGATACTTACCCATCTGGGGTTCCCACTGGCTTTTATTAGATGGATTATGTGTGGCATCACCTCAGTATCGTTCACAATCTTAATCAATGGATCTGCTTCCCACTCTTTTCGGGCAGAGCATGGAATTAGGCAAGGGTGCCCACTATCCCCTCTACTATTTCTCATGGCCGTGGAAGGCCGAAGCAAACTGATTCCGAAGGAGAAGTGAGCAGGGTGGTTAATGGGCCTCAAGATAATGGATCAATGCACACTATCTCATCTGCTCTTTGTTGATGACATACTCATTTTCCCAGACGGGGGAATACATGACATCATCACACTCTCTAAAGTGCTGAAACTAGTTAGCGCTGCAATAGGGATGGAAATAAATGGGGACAAATCTACTATATCATTCCTTAACTGCTCTCAACAGGAAACTCACCTTGCACTACAAAATTCCCCCTTTCAAAACATGTCACTAGAACATGGATTGAAGTACTTAGGCTTCAGGATAAAAGCAGATGGACACAAAATTGTAGACTGGACATGGTTGATTGTCAAGGTGGAAAGAAGATTAAACATTGGGAGCCATCGTCTCCTCTCCAGACTTGGTAGATTGGTGCTCATTAAAGCAGTTTTGGAAGCCACACTAGTCTTTTGGATGTCTCTGGCCTGGATTCCCTAAGGTATACTACAAAGGATACAAGTCTGCTGTCATTTCTTATGGAAGGGCCACAAGGAAGGAAAATCCTATGCATGGGTCAAATGGAGTAGAATTGCAACTCCAAAAAAATGGGGAGGTTGGGGCTTAAAAAATCTCTTTGCTTTTGCACCAGCACCCATGGCCAAACTAGGTTGGCTACTCCTGAAACACAAGAGCCTTTGGTCGGAGGTGGTCACCTACAAATACATTTGGTTGAGCTCGGTCCTGGATTGGTTAAGATTACCCACCTGGAACAGGAAGAGTATATCAGTGATCTAGAGGGCTGTATTAAATACCCTTCCCACCATAAGAAGGGGTCTCACATGGAGTATTGGTAATGGTGGGTCTATCCGCATTGGGATCGATCCACAGATTGGCAGCGGCAACTCCTACCATATCCCACCTGACCTAATTACCTTCCTCAAGCACAATGGAGTGGACAACATATCACAACTCAGGGACCCTCACAATGCAACTATTTATTAGCAAGCATGGCTATCTGGGGAGGCCTTGGATATTCTAGCACAATGGAAAATGGAGTGAAGGACTTACTTGTAACCATTAATCGAATCCCATGTGAGATTAAGGGATGAGGATGATGCCCTGATCTGAGGATTTGCACTAAAAGGATATTATACCCCAAATATGGATATTTATCATACATGCTGGCCACAAGCTGGATATTCTAGAAAGTTGGTGGAGTAATATCTGGAAGTTAAAATTTCCACCGCGCACTCGCTTACTGATGTGGAACATCATTATGGATAAAACCCCGATTCGATCTAATCTCACGAAACAAGCATATCCGGGGCCGACATGGTGTGTTTTATGCCGAGCAGAGGAGGAATCGAATCAACACCTCTTCCTCTCAGGCCCCACTACACAACAGGTCTAGGCGTAGGTCTTACACACACTAAACTTACCATACACATGGACTAGCGATGATATACCAAATGCATGGAACAAGTGGTGGGAAACAACAATTATCCCGAGAGCTCAAAACCTACCTTTAATGGTATGCTGGTACATTTGGATGTGTCGAAACAACAATATCTTTTGGGGTAAGAACATTGTCTAGACACCGATTATACCCAAGATCTGTAATAGCTATTTGGAAATCCCAGCCGATGAACAGGGTATTCGGACACAGAACATCACTCCGAAAGTCATTGACAAAGAGCATCCTTGGGCCTATTTTGAGGGAGCAGCACAAGAATAGGGCTGTGGTGGTGGCATTATCCTTCATTTCACTAAAACACACTATTTTCAGATCCGTTTGGGGTTGGGAGTTGGCACAAATAATTTCGCGGAGCTCCTTACACTCTATCATCTCTTATATTTTGCTTTATACAAAAATTGCAGATAGTTACAAATTTATGGAGACTCCAAGATAGTTATAAACTGGTTCAACTCCATATCAACATGCCATGAATATACACTCAGAACCATATTGGATGATATTTTATTTCTAAAAACACATTTTGATCTTGTTTCATGTACTCATATCTACAGGGAGCATAATGAATCTGCGGACATGCTATCAAAAGAGGCAATGCATCATCCTCGAGGGGAATGGCTAATCACGAAGCATACACCTGAGTAGATCTATCAGTTCTTCCATAGACTTTACATATAACAGGATCTACAGAGGGTTGACAGGCCCTAACTTATCAATATATTTTATGTGTTAGTATTTTTGCCTACGGAACAGTAATCACCAATGGTGAAATTTTGAATATCTAATTAGATGTTTATGATCATAAACTATCAGTATACCCTTCATAGGGTCATTTTGTAGTTTATTTACAGTTACAAATAGTCCACAGTTGACCACGGTCACTTTCATGCATATGCCTATGGCATTTACAACATGTAATTTCTCTGATTAATGAAAATTGCAATATTTTCTCCCCGGGAAAAAAACAGTAGCAGGGGTAGTTTTTCTCCAGGAAGGGTTTCCACCATAAATCTTGTGTCTCTTGTGTGGATGTGCTTTTGATGTGTTGATTATTATTTCTCTTGTGATTATCTTGTTTTAGCTATTTATATGTTTTATATGCATGGATAATCTAATGTGTTGTTGGTGCATATATGTGTGATTAAGTAAAAGTAAATAAAAATTAAAATTTGGTAAATAAGACAGACTATTGATTCACCCCCCCCCCCCCCCATCTCAGTAGTGCTAAAAGGTTTCCAACAACTACACCAGGTTCTTTATCACTATGATCCCTAGCATCATTTCAGAGGGGGATAATAAATGTTTAGTCATTCTCAAAATCTAGTAAATGACAAAATAAGCCTATGCCAAAACAAAACGAAAGATAACTTATCTTGATTGTACACCACTACAGGGGATATGCATTGTGTGTTTGTTGAAATTAAAATTGCTTACCATATACCCATGATCGATTGATTGCAATATACTTTAAGTTAATTTACCCAAGTGCTAAATTGGACCATATCCTTGTTGCAGCAACTCAGAGAAATCACATTTCACGTGGTCATTGATCTTCAACATGCATTAGAACCAAGTCGATTCATGACATAGCAATTAAAATAGCATACCCAACCACCATTAAAACTTAGAATGAGATCACTTTTGCCAAAACAAGGAAAACAACTAGTGAAAATCAAACTAGACGTGATACTAGCAGTGAGACTGTAACGCACTTTTTGCCAAGAATATAAACAAGATAGGGTTGCAAAATGATCAATATTTTCCCATAGACCTTTTATATGCTTTCCATGAAATTTCCTTGCCCTTATCTCTCTCTCTCTCTCTCTCTCTCTCTCTCTATATATATATATATATATATACATATATATATATATATATACATATATATATATATATTATAATATATATATATTATATATATATATATATATATATATATATATATATATATATATATACATATATATACATATATATACATATATATAACTATATACATATACATATACATATACATATACATATACATATATATATATATATATATATATATATATATATATATATATATTATAATATAAACCAAAGGGGTTTGTGAGTCGACATGGTACCAACTTTCATGCTAAAAAAAAATTGGAGTGATGACATGGAATATGTTGTCAAACAAGGCTTTCCTCCTGTTGTTTTTGTTTTATTATATTTATTTATTTAAACAGGAATATTGAACTTATGACCCATGCATATTTTCAATAACCTGGATTTTTGGGTCAATTGCCACATATTTGGGTCATCTTGGCTATTGAAAATCAACGATCATAACCTCTTGTCCAAGTGGTTATTTTCAAAGTATAATATATAAATGGAAATGTATCAACACAACCTATCCACTCATGTTATCCTTGAACAGGTTAGGTCGCATAGCTACGTCAAAAACTCAGATGAACTCAACTACTTTAACAAGATCAGGGCTTCTTGGTTGGAACTTCCCATTATTGTAATTTGATGTATATTAAAAGTGTTCATGTCAAAGCTTCTTCAAGGCATCGTCAAGACTTGCTTTCACTTCTTTATTTCTTCCAAAGAGGATGTGCTCTTCAAGTTACTCACTAACAATTGATTTTGACATAAATGACAACACCATCCAACAATCTCCCCCTTTGTCATTGATGGAAATACACATGCTCCCCCTGTCTTCATTCGTCTTATCTTCCTCTCCTAATTTCTCTCCCCCTTTGACATCAATGGCAAAGGGTAGCCCCCTTAACAGAGTGTCTCCCTCTATCTTCTTGCAGTATGTCTCTCTCCCCCTGAAAATTTCTCTCTCCCTATCTAATTATGACTCTCGCAACTTGTCATTCTAATTCCACTTGTCAATGCATCCTTCTCTAATTCTTTCTCATCTTGATCTTGAAGTGCCACAAAGCATTCCATAATTTTTCTTTTCAAATATGATGCGCGACTGTATATAATGTTGGTTAAACTGAACATAATGTTGATCATTGTTCTGACAACTTCTTTACATGCACCATCAAAATATTGTAAGTCTACCATTCCAAATAAAACTTCCCAAGGGATAGATATCCAAATATATATTTGTTGCTACTTAGATTCCCCCTCTTCAACATTCATAGTACTAGGGGTCTCCAAGATAGATCGTTTGGAATGATATATGAACTTGCTTTGTTGCACGATCATTTTAAACCTTTACATATTCCTTTGTATCATGGTATTGTGACTTTACAAACGCTGTGAGAATGACCTATTTCTTTAGTCGCTTGTTCTTCTTGTTGGTGTTTTCTTCTTCAAACCTTTTTGTACCTTGTATCGATGTTTTCCCTTATGGAAAACTTCCATTAGAGAAGTTTTGAGGTAACAAATGGGCCTCTAAACAAATATGCACAACAAAAATAACCTTTATAAGAACCAATGGGATTCAATATGATGATGTCAACCATGGGGGATGATTCGCCACTTTTGGAGTAAAAGAAAAAAACTAATTTTTCAAAGCATATTTTCAACTTATCTCATTACAATTTTACTCAAATTTCAAGAAAAATCACTTGTTAGATGCAGTATTTAATTTTACATCTAAGAAATATCCATGTTGCATACTTTCGATGGACCCTACTACTCGAACAATGTGAAATACATTTTTAGGGTAGTAGGGTCTACCGAAAATATGCAACATGGGTACTTCTTAGATGTAAAATTAAATTTTTCATCCAACGAGTGCTCTCATTCAAAATTTGAGTTAAATCATAGGGAGATAAGTTGAAAATACGAGTTGAAAAATTAGTTTTTTATTTTTTCCCTCTAAAAGTTGATGAGGTAATATAATCTTATTTTATTATTTCCACTATTATTTCCACTACTATTTTATAATATTCCTTAGGAGGCCCATTTTAGACCTCAATTTCTCTAATGATCATGCTTCTGCAATCATGGGTTATATGTCCATAGTTATGGCATTGGAAGCATCCTATATGATACCTAAATGATGGAGCAACTGACATATACTTTATGTTGATGATTCCATTTGAATATTTGTCTTATGTCCTGCAAAATTGATTCTAGGATTTTGATAATTATCTTGATAATCATCCTTGCATAAACTTTGTAATCCCTAGCCTTATGCTCAAAAATTGTACATGAAAAAACAATAACCCAAAAACAAGTGTACCTAGATGAGATGGCTTGTCTTGATGATGTTGACCTTCTAAAGAAATTATTTCTTGGAAGAGATTTCGTCCTTTGTTCATCCTTGTCCCAGGCATAACTTCTTGGAGCAACAATACTTTCAATCTTCTTCTATCTTTCAGTTACCCTTTGAATAATTTTACTTCCATTCTTCTATTCAAACTTGCTTTGTGGGGGCTTGGAACTTGTGCCTTCATTGCATGGAGCCTCACTTGCTTCTTTTTCCTTCATCTTTAAGCGAGAAATTTCTTGATCATTTTAATTAATGACAAAATTCTTCTTATCAGTGTCATGCAATTCCTCCTTCTTCCATTCCTTGATCCTATTTATTTCAACTAGAGTTGCACCAAGTTCTTTTTGCTTTTGAGTGACTTCTGCCTCATAGTCCTAAACCTATATTTTCAATAATTGTTCTCTCTTTTCTGCCTTCTCTACTTAAGTCTTAGGAGGGTAACTTATTCTTCGAGTATATGATTTTTCTTCTCTATTTGTATAAGATCGCTTAAGGAACTGATCAATCCCATGGCCACTTCTTCTTCTTCTTCATCAGATTCATTAATCTGAGTATCTGCTCTATCACGATCATCATCATCATTTTCATCTTGATCTGCAAGTTTCTTTAAGTAGATATTTTAAATCTTCTCATACAACTTTTTGGCTAATGAGCATTGATTCATTTTGGTTTTCACAAAATTTGGTAAGGCGCTTAGAATGACATTCATTGCTTTTGTATTGTACATTCTTGATTCAGTAGTAGATGTGTTTTCTAAAATAATTGAATGCCATGCATCATATCCAAGAGCTCCCAAATAGGCTTCCATTCTATCTTTCCGAAATTCATAGTTTGTTTCATCGAACAAATGAACTTGACCAGCCTATTTCTCTTCCTTAATTGTAACAGATTATGAAACTAGTGCAATGTTGGAGACTTCCTTTGACCATTTAGAAATGTGCTTCCTTGATCTTCCCATCTCTGTTATCTTGAGATCTACCTTCCAGTTGTTAGGCTGCAATTTAAGGAACTTTATTTTATTCCAATTGTTGGAATATTAACCAATATTGAGAGGGGGGGTGAATTAATGTTGGGTGTTTTTTAACAATGTTAATCATATCAATCAAATATTAAATATAACAACACCCTTCAACAATTCATAACATCATAAATAGTACACAAGATATTTTTAGGTGGAAACCCTTCTACGAGAAAAAGCATCAAAAGATTTTTAATACATGTCTCAAAGATTACACCAACAAGAAGCTCCAACTTCCAAGATTCTCCAGCAATGAATAGAAGGAGGCTCAAACCCCCTGGTTTTATAAGCTCCAACTGAAAGAATGTGCCAACACCCTAGTTTTACCAGCTCCAACTGGAAGGATGTTCCAACACCTTACTAGCATCAATTTGCTTCCCTATCACCAACAACATATCAAACATCTATCAATATTGTACTCTAACTACAAACCTACATACTTCTCTCTACATCCTTTGCATCAACGCACTAGCAGCATATCAAGCCAAATCCTAGGAGCAATGTACCCAAAATATTATGCTTATGAATGACATGATCAATAGTAGTACAATGGAATATGCTCATTAACAAAATACTAGCAATATATTACATCCTTTGAAATGCTTCAACAAGAAAACTAGTAATAGCGCCAATATTTGTCCTTTGTCTCAACATATATATCAAACCCTAATGGGTGCAGACTCTGGCACAACCCTAGCTCATCATCCCAATAGCAACATCAACAACACTTTCCAATTATAGCAGAATATACTTTGTCCTTTGAATACTCCCAAACTAATAGTATAAACATCATTTTACTTTTGTTCAACAATACATTGTGAAAATTTCTAAATAGAAATCTTATTGTAACGATTATATTATTTCTTCTACTTATTATCTCAAATATAAGTTATTCATAGTATTCATACAGCAAGTATCAAAATATATTCTACTGTAGCCTTCACAATTCAAATATTGCACAAAGTAAATGCAAGGAAAAATACTTACACAAATACAACCACAATGACATAGTTATTTTTGGACAATCGTCCCCGGAAAAACCCAATGTGTGAAAACTGGTGCAGCAGATGAGGGTTTCTTTTATTATTCTTCAGCAAAATCTCTTGTAAAAATTACAACCAACCAACTAGGAGTGAGAAATTTACAAACGCTTCCAGACAAATTTATGATCCAAGTGAAGTACCCCTCCTTCCTCTAAATCCTTCTGCATCCCTCTGAGTCAATTTTCTCACATTGGCCCAACATGTAGCTGCCCACGCAGTCCCTGCGTCAACCTTCCTTTGCACTACCTCTTTCTGCGTCAACCTGATCCTACTCTGCATCTTGTTGTCTTGCACTCTTGAATGATGTTGATGTCCTCTCTCCCTTTCTCACCTGCAACTCTCCCTCTGATTCGATTTTATCTTGCCGAACTTTGACCAGTGAGAAAATCGATCTTACTTGAGTAACTGAGTCTCTTCCTCGAGTGCGTTCTCCAAGTGCCCATCGAGTATCCTCTTATAATCCTCTCATTGATCAATCAACGGATCAGATTTGATTCTAATCAATGGCTAGGATTATATTGACTTGATCTTCGCCTTCTTCTAGAAGTTTCACTCACAGTTTAGATTAATACCCATTAATTATTTTAATTTTCTAAGTTTAGACTTAGGGACTCATTAAAAATAATTAATTATTTTAATAAAATTGTTTCTACGTGGAATTTCCCAAAACTATTTGAGGGTATTGGAGAATGCATGTGTCTAAGCCTCCCTGCAAAAATTGAGACTGAGATCACATATGATGCTACCATAAATAACACTCCCTCTTAGTGAGGAATGTGCTCTAGTAATGCAACCTGCTAAAGCATCACCATGTTTTGTAACATCTCCCTCTCCGTTAGCGGATGTTTGACATCCTGTCCACCAATTACTGCACAAATGTTGCATCTATTTTGCTGGTGACCCTACCACTTGTCAACATTGCATCTGTACTGCAACTCCCTCTGTCACTGAAAAGTCACTTGTTTCTACTACTAAATCATATTCTCTACCATACCCATCTTCTCTCTAAACTGAATGAAATTAGCTCTTCCTAGAGCCTTTGTGAGTATGTTTGCTACCTAATCTCTTGTGAGGACATACTGCAGTTGTACTACCCCACATTGAACATAGTCTTTGATAAAGTGGCATTTGATATCAATGTGTTTTGATCGATCATGAAATACTGGATTCTCAGAGATTTTGATACAACTTTAATTATCATAGTACACCTTGGTTGCTTCCATCCTTTTTCTAAACAAGCTCACAAGCAGTTTTCTAATCCATATAGCTGTGCACGTAGCTGTGTTGGCTGCCATATATTATGCTTCTACTAAGATAAGATCTATCGACTTGTTGAAGCCCCAAAAATCGGGTCGACAACAAGGGGGGATACCCGCCCGATCCGGACCTTGGTTGGCAGCTCCTTATCCGTTTGGTATAGCGGGTCCAATTGGGGATAATGGGACCAGTTTCCCAATCTAAGGGTGTGTGTGTGTGCAAAATTGGATGTTGCTGATCTAAAAGTTCCTATCTAAACTACTTTAATCTAACTCTATGCTATTGTAATCTAATGAAAACAACACATCTAATCTATGCTAACCCGGGATGTAATTCTTCTATTATGCGATCTAAAGAGATTTCAAATAATAACTGGTAATAAAGATCATTCAGCAATTACAGGAATGGAAATCAATTAAGATGAACCAATTTGCATAAAAAGTTAGGGAAAACAGTTGTGAACAACATATCGCATAATAAGTTATTCACACATTAAACATAAATAAATGGCTCCATCGTACAAAAGTGCCAAATGGTAACACAAACATTCATGTAATAACATATAAACAACTAAAAACTGTATATTGCTTTAAGAATACAAGCAGAAATGATCAAGAGATAAAAGTACCATTTATGACTGGTCCT
>APFE031576078.1:0-17155 GCA_000404065.3 Pinus taeda | reverse complement strand
ATAGGCGATCATCCCATCACTGGTGATGATCTCGATATGAAACCACTGCACGGGCCACCTTACAAAGGAACCTCCTAAAGGGTCCTGGGACTCCAATCACGTAACGCTGAAGTCGAAGAGGGATGTCATCTATGCTGGTATCGGGAATGTCCCTTGTCAGGTGCTCTAGATGACTCTCCAGCACGGCCAAGGTCTCCGCTGATTCGTCCTGTGGGGCTGGAGCTGGTGCAACTAGTTGTTTTCTCTCGTAAGGCCGGAGAGCAGCTGGTCGCTGTGGGCCCACATCTACATTTTGAAATTTTTACTATTAGTTTTGTGACGATATAAAAAATAATAAAAAAAAATAAAATTAGGAAAATGTTGAAAAATTATTTTACCTGAGTCGTCCCACTACTCTCCTGGAGGAAGAGCCATGTCTGGGTCTCCACGAAAATCAATCCCAGCATAAGGGAAGTCCTTTTTAGAAAAAACTTGGTTCTCCAACCATTGGAAATACTCAGGTTTGAACCGAACGACCTCGGTCCCCTCATCAGGATGACGGGCCATAACTGTGACCCATCGCATCAGTTTGGGCTCTCGAGGAAGCCTAGCTCCAACAGTAAGGTGCTGCGGGATCAGCATAGGAACCCTCTCCAAGCCAAAACTCACAACTAAAGCCGCATAACCAAAAGTCTTAAGTCGTCCGTTCTTGGCCTTGGTCAGTTGGCCCTTCAAATTGGCCAACACAGCATCGCACCAGTTGAAGATGGTGCCTCGGAAGCAATCAACTACCATACGCATCTGGGATCCGGTGGAAATATGTAATGTGGTAGCTCTGCAAAGTCTAGTAACAGTGAACGCAATCACCATGAGCTCAGGACGGGATATGGTCTTTATATCTATCCCTTTGTCTCTAGCCTGGCGGTTGCAGTACTCTTGCCGGAGGCTATCGACAAACTAACCACCTGCCCTAGTCCCGAACAAAGTCAACTCATCGCCTCTCTTAGGCAAACCAGTCAAGAAATATATATCCGCCGGCTCGATTTCGAGCTGGTGGCCACCAATAAAGAAGCACTGGTCCTGAACGCTCCATCTGTCAACCATCCACTGTAAGAAATCCACTTGAGCCCTCATGCCAGGAATGGCCCAGTATTTGTAGAAGCCGCACACCCTCAAAGCATCAAGTGAAGGATGATGATTCCATGCGGAAGCATCCACATCCTTGTGCTCTCGTTCGCGCAAATGTAGCATGATGTACTACCTACATCAAGCACATAAAGATGATTTAGAATGCTAGAAAATTTTTTCATTGGTCCATTTTTGAGGAATTTTGGGTTAAAAACCCTTGCGGCGGGGACCGCACCCTAAGTGTTAGACACAGTGCGTGGGACCGCACTTTGTCTACGCGTAAGCTGCGGACCTCGAGCTTTTTCCCAATGGAGAAA
Organism: Pinus taeda; assembly: GCA_000404065.3. Taxonomy (NCBI): domain Eukaryota; kingdom Viridiplantae; phylum Streptophyta; class Pinopsida; order Pinales; family Pinaceae; genus Pinus; species Pinus taeda. Next base: position 15,731 of record APFE031576078.1, on the reverse strand, counting down.
AAGTCGGGGTCCGTAGGTCTGCAGTGGTAAGCCTGCAGACCCCGAGCGTGGGTTTTATGCCTAAAAACCCTCCAAAAAAATGAAATGAAAGACTAAAATGAAAATTGAAACAGTTAAAAATGAAGAGTAGGATGATGTGGATTACCTAGAGAAGACGACGTTCGATTCCGACGGTTGGATTTTCTGCAATCTTCACGGGAAGTTTTCTGAGCAAAAGCACTATTTTCTCACCCAAATCACCAATGGTAAAAAATAATGGTAAAATGCCCTTTTTATAAGTTTTTTGAGTAAATAAATTGCAAATTTGTTTATGTTTCACTTTGAAAAGGTATTCTTGCGACATTTTTATCCATTTCAAACAAGTATGAGTAATGTTTGTGTTTTTGTGCAAGATAACGGATTATTCAGGCGAAATTTATCATTTTCGGCAAAAACGTTAGAGTCACCTTTAAGCTCTTTTCTGAGTCCTAAAACATGAAAAGATTGCTGAGTTTTTCTTTTAATATCGTTAAAACGGAATTAAAAGACGATCCATTTACAGCTCTTTTTCGACCGTAAAAACATAAAAAGATTGCCGGATTTTTGTCGTTTCAAATTCGATATTGGTTATAAAACGACGTGTCCTTGATCACTTTTTTACTTTTTCGGATCAGAGACACTAATGATGAAAAGTACTCCTTGGTCGTAAAAGATCAAGTGGTTCTCTCAAGTATTATTTTATACTTTTTCGGGCTTGGGAGACACAACTTTACGAAAAAGTCAACCCTGAAGTCTTCTTAAGTTTTTTCAGACTCTCTAAAAATGAAAAATGCCGAGTTTCTCCTATACTGGACTCGTTAAAATCTCGACAGTAAAGGACCTTTTCAATTACAAACAAGAACGGACCACTCCTTCTTAGGGTTCGAATATAAACTAAGTTGGACTCACCCGAAGGGTTAGCTTACAATCAAGCATATGTTATCCTCCTCAAGCTTGTAAAAAATAAAGAGGTACTTGCTAGAAATAGTGGGGGAAAAGAGAGAAAAATGAGTCTGTTTGTCATACTTTGTAACCACTCTTGAACACGACACTTTCATTCACCTGGGTTGGGAAATCCTTTACCTAACAGTTGATGAAACCATATTGAAAGTCTTCAGCCGATTTCTGGGTATTAACTTTAGGTCAATTGTCACCAAACCATCTATCGTGTCGTTATGTGTTCAAGAGGTCAGTGCAAATAAGCCATTCATCTGCAAAATGTCTGTCATCCATCTTGACCATCCCTGAGTCAGTTCTTGCAACTAAATTTCTTCAACTTGATCTATGATTTCGTGTTGTGGGCTTGCCTACGATGGATCGCTTTCTATCGACTTCAACTCATTATCTAGAAAGATGATCTAGAAATTGTCAGTACCTTGAGATCTGCATGCCTCAATGGCAGGTTTCTCGCCTTTGACGACAGTTTGCATCATCGACTTTCGATCAAAGGATTCCGTGACATGTTCGACATCAACACATCTTATCACATCTCATGGATTGTACTACGTACTTTGAGAGCCATTGTCATTATTGGTGGTTTCTCTCACGCTTGTTAACAGTTTACGTCATTGACTGGTAATCAAGCGGTTTCTACCATGTTCGACCTCGACACATTCATTCGCATGGATAGAATCGTACTGTTTCGGGAAGTATAAATGAAGACCCTAGATCTAGTTTCCACCATCCAGGCTGCGAGGAATTTTGTATTCATTATACTATGGACTATTCATAAACATATGGTTGCGTCCATACTGTGTCCACATGTGTCTATACTTATGTTGTGTTACAAGATCATTCCTATATCAGAGCAGTAGTTAGTGTTTTTTAGTCAGTTTTTATCTGAGTATGGGAATGCCTACCTTAGCGATGATATGATCTCATATATATATTTTGTATTGAATGTTTTTACAGGTTCCAACTAGGCTTTTTGCGAGATGATCCTCGAAATGATAAAGTACTTCACTCTTCCTAAATGATAAATGAAATCCTCATCTACTACAGACTTTGCACTTTAGGGGGCAATCTGTTACACAAAATATCGTCACCTTGATTATTTGCAGTCAATATGGGTCTATCATCACTTGTACTGACCTCCTAAGCAAGTCTCAGGCCTCATCTCTTCAAAATAAGCTTTGGAAATGAGAGAAAGACATCAAAAAACAATGTAACTCTGGTTCTGCACTTTCTCTCACTTTTGCCTGTGGGCCCGCACCATTTGTTCATATTACCTGTGTACTTATACGCTTTGTCTGTAAAGGGGAGGGTGCGTACCCCTGTGAAAGTCAAAAGGCGCAATTTTTATCTTAACAAACTCACTTTGGGTTAATTCTAGATGTTTCTAGAAGGAATTTTGATGTGGATTGTTCGCTCCAAGGTGGTTCATGCATGCCAAAAGAGAAGGATCTAATCCCTTGTTAGGAGGAGCTATCCCTTTGAAGGAGGATTCTATCCCTTTGAAGGAGGACCTAGTAACTTCCCTCCATTGCACTATAAATTGAGGCATTGGGTTAGTTGCTAGGGAGGTTAGAAGCTGAACATTTTTTAGGGTAAATGCTGGTGAAATCAAGACTTCCTAGTTGAGCTTAAGAGGAGAGATCACATACCTTTTTGGCTTCATTGGGGAGTGAGTGAAACTTTTCAAAGTAGAGGAGACTTCTTGTTGGACCCTAGGAAGAGCTTGTACAGCATCAAGGCAAAAGTTGTAAAGTTCTTCTTCTTTTGAATTAATACAATCACACTCATTTTTCTCAACAAGTATCTCATGTTATTTGTTTCATGGACTCCTTGGCTCTCATGTTAAATATGTTTTATGATATTGGCTTTTCAGGTGCTATTTAATTTGTTTGCCTTGTTTGTGTTTGCAGGTTCGCGACAAAGGAGCTCATTTGGATCAAAGGAGCAAGGGCATCCACAAACTTGCGTTGGACATAAGGTAGGCCCTAAACGCACTTGTTTGCCATTGTTTATAAAAGCATATTTAGAGAAAGATAATGTCTGGTTGGTTTGCTTGTCATTAGGTCTTCTTTAGATTCTAGGAAGGTCTATCTTGTCCGCAAGATCGACTCTTTCCACGTGACAAGGACTAAGGAGGCAACATAAAACCTTGACACAATTACCGAGGCAGAACCATGCCTGGCACATTTTTCGAGATAAAATCTTGTAGGAATATTGTTTGATGCTTGATGAATCTTTAGATTCCCTTGGAGGCTGATTTTTTATAGAGGTTGAATGGTGCTAACATTATAGTAATTCTTCTCAAAATTTTGTAAGGAGCACAGTGGTGTGCTTAGAATTTTCATCCGCGCAGGAGATTTTGTGCCCATCTCTAGGAAGGGATATTTGGGGGAATATTCGAGATTCCCAAGGGTCCAGATTTTGACAGTGTCAGAAAGGGGCCAAGTTTATAGTCATTTGACATGATTTCACACCACAAATCCAATGGTGATGTCCATTTTTTCAGCTGAGCTTTGCATTTTCAATCCATATCGGAAAATGGAGGTATAAGGGTCATTTATGTAATGTGATTGTAATTTTATTTCTACCTCCATTTAATGAAATAAGCCTCCCCACATTGAGTAGGACTCAGAGACGTAGCCCACACTGGGTGAAATCTGTAATTAAGTCATGTTGTGCATTTGATCTCATGTTTCTTTTTATTTCTGATTCTTTTCATGACTTCATGTTGCTTGGTTACATGCTCTTTTAAATGGAATTATGTATGCATCCATGAAGTAAAATATCTAGATCACCAACTAAGAGACAATTGTGAGAGGTTGGTATAAAAGGACTACTCCATGGTCTTCGAAATGGAGCACAATGCAGAGGTGGGCTAGGGCTCGAGAAAAGAACCACCTGCTCACATGATTAGCTAATACCTACATTATGAAAGGAAAAGAAACAACTAAATGTGGCACGAGGAGGGACAAGAAAAAAAATTGCATGGAGAAGGTGGTGTCTAAAGAATGTGAGGTTATGAACATCCTTATCAATGTTTTTCATGCAGGGTGGATAATAAATGATAAGGAGGAGAATGAGAGGTGGGTAGGTTTGATAATTATAGGGGATACATACGAAGGGAAACAAATGGTGTCGACAATCCTGACAAATTTGTTGGAAATGGTGAATGAAGGGAAGGTATGGTGCAGGCTCACACAAGGAGACAATATTATCAAATACAAATCAGAAATCAATACCTTAGCACCGAAGGCTACAAAGGAAATTATTGAAAAGGAAGAAGGACAAAGCAATAGAGTTGTCAAGGCTTTAAATTATTGTCTAGATGCCCTTTCTATCGTGATTTGTTTGGTAATTGAGCATTGTATAAGCAAGAGGGAATTTATAAGATTCTATTTCGAGTGGAAAAGGTTAATTATTGCAATTGGTTTGAAGATCGGAAGAGTAAGATATTCGGTGGGTATGCCAAGAGGGAGACCCGAAGTGGAGGCACAGGGGGAGGGTAGTTGTAAATGCACCCACATGGAAACGGATGCAAGAGAAGCAACAAGGGATTTCCACACCACTGTCCCACCAATTGGAAACAAAGTGGTGGAGGTTTGGAAAAATGAAGTCCGCAAGCAGAGGAGATCCATTCTTGACAGGAAAATTGAGGAAGGTTTCGATTGGATCATCAACACTAGTGAAACTAGGACCAAAGCGACCCTCAACCATAGAACTTTGGAAATTGCTTGGCATGTTAAGACTTTGAGGGAAAGATACAAGAGAAGGGATCTATGGAAAAGTTGAAATTCCGGGAAGACACCTTAAATCAACTGAGGGCCATCAATCAATGGATTGGAGGGATCGAAACTGTTTTGAAGATGCTAGTAAATGTTGAGAAGATGAAAGATGATTGTATAGGAGACTTGGATGACATGTTAAAAATTTATTTGAAGCATGTTCACAACATTGAAATTACTCTAGGGAAAGCGAAAGGGGAACCAAAGTACCTTAGGAAGTTTAAGGCAAGAGGGGTGAAGGCTCTGACTTCTCCACAATGGTGACATCAACGGTGGCTACGAAGAAAGATTCAACTCACGGGGATACTTTCAAATGAGTTCTGGGAATGCAAAAAACCTATTCGCAGGGTTTAATGTGTTAGTAACATATTTAGATATAAATTCTCGTATGTAGACTATTATTTTTTTTTGTTAATCTTAGGTCTGGTAAAAAGGGACATTATCTAGGCAAACCTAATGGGAATTTTAGCAGTAATAGTAATTTTTTTGGGTTGAACAAGAGACATAAGAATTTAATGGTTTTATTAGACAGTGAATGTCTTAAGATAATATATTTATGCAGTTGGTCTAGTTTCTAGTCTGGTAGACCAACTGAATTTTTGTATTGTGATTTTGTCCTAGTAATATAAATCCTTTCTGTTGACTTACAAAAAAAAACATTTTTTGTTGAGGTTGGTAATTAGAGAGAGTTGTATTGTATTTTCTTGGTTTCCTTGTTGACCAATTTGTAGGCATTCTATTGACGAGGATTCTCTAATGTAAATATGTGTATTGAAAATTATGTGTATGTAAGGGTGTTCACTATTGTTTGATAGTATGAAGATTGTTTGTAGATGAGAACCCTTAGTTTCATACACTGTAAAATTGTTCATTATTGTTTTACGATGTGAAAATTGTTGGTTGGTGAGAAACCTTAGTTTTATAAGCTGTGAGAAATCAAAATACTTTTCTCTTATGTTTTTAATAGGCTCACAAGGAACTTGGTGATTTAAGAGACAAGTTGCAACCAATGAAAATGAAATACCAAAAACAAAAAGAGAGAGTAGATGAAATCCAATTGTTGAAGCAAAAACACAAGTTGTTTGCTTTATAGGAAGTAGAGTGTAGGATGGATTTGGCATGAGTTACCGATCTTCAATATGGGGTCCTCTGAGAAATAGAAGTTATAATTATTGGACATGAAGCTAGGATGGGAAAAAATCTTATGTTAACAAAGAGTGTGGGACTTGAGTAGATTGAAGAGGTACTTTAAATGTTTGAAATTTAATTATTTATACATATCTTCCATAAAACTTGACAAGTAGAATTTATGTTGCTGAGAAATGATAGCTATAACGCCTAATTCTCAATATATATATTTATGTGATGAATGTAGGTTGTGAGTTGTTGGACTAGTATCCCTGTTACAAGACTTGGAATAAATGAAAAGGAGTGATTGATAGATCTAGTGGACGTGTTGCATGAAATAATAGTTGGACAAGATGAGATAGTTCAGATGGTTTCCAAAGCTATGTTAATAACGTAGGATGGATATGGAATACTTGAACAATATATTATATCATTGTTATTATTGGGGCCCACTAGAGTTGGAAAAACATAACTTGCAAAGGCTATGAAAGCTCAATTATTTAATGATGACAATCAACTTTCCTGGATTGATCACAATTAGATGGTAATGAATCAATGCACCAAAGGAATGTCTATCAATTAACTTGCAACTATGTTGTTGGTTGGATTGTGGCATCCTTTTGGTGTACTTTCTTGATATTTATTGGTTCAATTATTACCAACCTAGATCCATCTTAACTCTAGGTCTACTAAGCAACGAGAGGGATCAAATCTCCTTTCACTTTAAAATAGGTTTTCATTTAAAGGGCTTTGATCCCTCTCAGTGCTTGGTAGATTCGTAGTTAAGAATGATTTAGGATGGTTTTATTATTAATTATAATTATAATTATTAATTATTAATTTTATTTTAATTTTAGTTTTATGTAATTTGATGAGTTCAATTTTTTTATTGATAATATAGATTTATTATTATTTTATTTTTAGTTTATTTTGACCCAGTGAAAGTTCTACAAGACATTACAACATCTCTACCATACTAAGCTGGAGAGTGCCTCTCCATGCAATTATTTTTCACACCTTTATTATTTTTAATTGAGGCTACTAACAAATGTTTCAAACATTTACATACATCCCCCCCATAACTTATTTCTTTTACATTTAATTTAAATAATCTCTAAATAAAAATTAAATTAAATATTATAAAATATTTTGATTTTGAAATGAGATGGTTTTTGGGCACGTGGTATTGATAAGTCACGGTATTGACCCATGGTATTATAACAAATCCCATTTACAAGTTAATAATATCCATGGTAAAATGGGGGTGAATATACATGGTTGAAAATATTTTTATATTGTAAGTATTAAGTTTTTATGTGCCCCCTCCTCTCTCTTCTGTAGAGAAGGCAACCGACTAGCTAATAAGCTAACCAATTTTGGTCTCAGCATAACAATCCATTCCCTTGACTTGGATTGGAGTGAGGACATTCTAGAATCCATTCGTACTCATTATCAAGATCTAGCTACGAAAGGTCTTATCCCCCAAGGAGGGTGCTAAGGAATGGGCATTCCCCCTTTCCTTAATATGACGTCTTCTCACATGAAATATGGTTGCCACTCCCACTATATTTGGTGCATTACATGCACTCCCGCCACTTCATCATAAAAAGGCTTATGAGGATCAGTTGGTAACCTTTTGTCAGTTCAGTCTTGGAGCTCTCTCTCTATTCTCTCACTCTCTCACACTCTTGGAAACTGAAAGTTTTCTTGGAGCACTTTAGAATCAAATCAAGAAAAACAATGAAGGTAAGAGGAAGAAAAGATCAAGAAAGGAAGAGCAAGATCAAGCAACTACAATGAGATTATTTGTAGGTATCGAGTTGCATGTATGATTTCCTTACTAGTTTTGACATGCATGACTATGCCTGTGTGTTCTGGGTTCTCTTACTGTCATCGAAATATGTTTTTCCAGGTGTGACAATGCTATTTAACCTTGCCTTTCCATTTCTGGATATACATGGTGGGATGGGGTTATCATGTTTTGTTTGAGCTGAATTGTTGGATGGATTCTAAACTGAGTGAGGTGGTGTCTGAAAGAAACAACACATGACCTAGTGATCCCTAAACTAGAATGTGGATTGTGGTAAATCCCTAGCCAAGTAACCCCTGAACCATACTATGGGTTGTAGTAAAGATGTATATTGTGTGCTTCGGTGGGCCTAGTAATCCTTGATCGGTGTATGACAAGATATATGGTAAATTCTAGAGGTGTTTTCCCTCAATCAGGCCTATGAATCCTTGACCGGTAAATGGAAGGATATATGGTAAATCCCAAAGGGTGGAGTGTTGATTAGGTCTAGGGATCATTGACCTTTTATGGAAGGATGTAGAGTAAATCTTAGAGACTAGGAGATAGGAAAATTTCTCACGGTGTAGGTGGAGAAATTGGTGGCATCCATGCTTTTTTAGGGCCTAGTTGTCGGTGGGGATTATGGTAAAGCCTGGTTCTATTGATGAGGGTGAAGTTGTTTAGCCTTAGGAATCCTTGGTTTATTTCTGGTCATGATTCCCACATTCATGCTTGGAATATGGCACATGGGTGATTGGATGAAAGAAATATTTGGTTCAGCCTAATCTATGATCAGGTGGTACATGGAAGTCCCTGACTTGGTTGGATTTTTCATATGTTAATAAGAGCTCTTTTCCTCTTCTGTATGATGTTTAAATGTACTTGTTATTATGTGGCTTTAATGAATGATCTATAATTGTTAATATTATGGTTATAAGCATGGTTTCATGACATATTTTAGTTATGGATCTTAACATGTTTGGTTGGCAAATGAATGACTATTGAGTGCGTGACCTAATAGATGATAGTGCAGCTAATATGATAAGGCATCAATGCTTCTTTATGCATCTCAAATAAGGATGAGACCCCTATGCTCAGATTTGTTGTTATGACCTGTATATTTCATGTTGATGATATGTTTGACGGAATGTCTGCCATGGTTATGCCTGGTTAGGTCAAGTACTTGATCAAGTTTTGTGTTTGAGATTTTGCCTTGGTTTCATTTATTATCTTGAAAAGTATCATCAAGTTTCAGGCAATGGTATGGAGACTAGCCTTGAAAAAGTGGGTTAAATGTCACAGTCTCTAGCACATAACTAGTTGAAAAAGACTGCAGTCTCTCCCTTGCAGGATTGTGGGAATTATTGGAGGTTTCCAGTCGCATGGAGGCCTTGTCATGGGAGTGAATAGGGGTTTAATTCATTGAAAAGCTAGGTTAACTCAAGGGTTGGGCACCTGGAGTGGTGGGTTATCTCCTGGGGGTCCTGTAGCACCTGAGGGAGGCCTATAAAGTGTTGGTTTGTCGGTTCTACTTCCTTAACTGCACTTAGGGAGTTGAATCATATCATAGTAGCTCTTCGTCACATGTTTACCCCAATGGGCCCGTTAGCTTGGGTAAATGTGGGAGGAGAGTGTTACAGAGTGGTATTAGAGCATGGTTCCATTCTCCTTGGGTGATGTTTGGTTTCCATTCTGCTTGGATGAATGTATTGTCATGCATACATGTCGGTGGAATATGTGTTCTTTATGCTTGTGGTCTATGTGGTTGTTGTGTATGCATGGTGAGGGTGCTTGTTTCCATTGTTTTACCATGTAGAAGTTGGTGATGTTGTTGTTGGGATGTGTTTGTCATGAATACATGTCGGATGTATATCCATTTGTTATGCATGTTAGTGTATATATGTTGTTATGCATGCATTGTCATACTTATAATTATGCATGTATAGTAGGTCAAAATTGCATTGTGAGGTCATTGTATGTCGTTTGTGTCATTGTGATGCTATTGGTTGTTATGATGTTGATGTGTTGGTTGAGATAGAGCAGGAGATATAGATCATTAGAGCGAGATTGTACAACAAGACTTCAAGGTAAGAGCAGATCATCATATAGGTTTGTATGTTGGGCATATAGGTATGTGGTTAATGGTTGTTATGAGAATTAGGGTTACTTATATAATGTAATTTTATTGTTGTTATGGTTACATGTACGCTAAATTCTAGTTGATTAGTGTAGTCATATGCACATGTGTCAGATAGTCATAAATGATAGTAACATGTTGTTGTATGCATTGTGGTCATATGACTGATGATTATGGTCATTGCCTTTAAGTTATTGATGTTATATGTATTTTACTAACTTGGATGGACCTATGCAGATGGTTATGGTTACGATATTCATGTATGAGCCGACATATTTATGATATTGTGTTGTACCAATCTAGACTGACTGTGCATATGTGATTATTATACATGAATGAAAATTGTTTATGAGCTTATGATGTGAGCATGTTAGATAGCTATTGTTATGGATGTCATGAACTTGTTTATGTTCGAGTTCATATGTTGTGAATTTATATCATGCTAATCTAGATTGATTGTTCAGACATGATAGCCTCTCCTGCGATACATTAATGTATGAGTTTTGATTATGTTGTTTATTTTGTGTTTGAGGATTTGGTGTCTATTATGTCATCTATCTGTTGTCTGAATGTTTGATTACTTGCACGACATGAGAATGAGTATCTATAAGGAATGATCTTGTTTCAAGATGGTTGTACTAACACATTATGTGTTGATGTAGTTGATATGCACTTGCGTGCAAATGGGTGCTAGTTGTAGTATTATGACTTATGACTGCAAGTTGCTTGTAGATTATGACATGATTGTTCATCTTGGTAAAGGTTGATTTCAAATTAATATACATGATGTCTTGATCTTTGGAACGCGTGACCGACATGTGTGAGCAATTGCAGGACAACATGCTTGGTACTATCATGACAAGGTGACCATTAATTATTTATATAACTAACATTTTCTAGGGGATGTGAAAGTACATAGTAAGACTCAATTGCAACAAGGAAAAAGGTAAAAGGAAGGAATTGGGTAAGAATTCCTTTGGCAATGTTTGGAAATCGCAGTTCCAAACAAATGATTGCTTTGCATGGAAACAAAAAGTCTTCTTAACCTTGATTTTGTCTTACACCATGTGGATATATGTTATATTCCTAAACATGTATTTGACAAGTATAACAGTGGTTTCGAGCTATGGATAGATCCGTCAAGGGAATTGGGGTCCCTGGAGATACGGTATGGATGTGTTCAGTTACACATCAACATGCTTGGCATAGCAAGGTAAGGTAACCCATGTATTTTTATATTTATTTATACATTGACAGTTATGTGTTTATGGCAGTATGATGTGGGGATTGGATGGCAAAACGATTACCATGAAATCTTGAAGAAGGATCAGGTTGAGATTTCCTTTAGAAGCAGTGGGAACCCATGGAAATTGAGTCATGGTGTTTGTTGCTAGCCTTGTGATTTTGGTCTTTTGTGAATTGTTGTGCTTGATTTTCAGTCTTGATTGCGTCTAGTGCATGATCATCCCACTTTTTTGTGGTGTTGTTTTGCTATTGGTTTTCATGATTTTCTTCTGGTTTGTTTCTTGTTCTTTCATTTTATGTTTTGAGGGTCTTGGAATTGGTTGGGAAAGAGAAATTAATGGAGTTCAAGAAGAGTTGGAAGAAACTCAACATGTAGTGTAAGACCTGGATGAAGCTCGGTGCATGAGTAAAGGGCAGTTGAAGGCAAGAGTATGACAATTGGTTGGATTGGTTGGGTCCATTAGGATAAATGGACAATGGCATAACATTCATGAGAAAAGTAGTAGGAAAGGTAAAGTAAATGGGCTTAAGGTAACAGATGCCTTGGCTAAGTAGGGAACTGTTGTTCTCAATGTTGTGCATGGATAAAGGGAGTTATCTTAACCGCGACCTTATGATATCTGGTAATTATGTTATTATCGTGATTATGCTTATGTTTATATATGTATACATGTATGTACATATGTCATTGGCTGACAGGGTCGTTAGGGATCATGATTTTTTATTTTATATTTTTTTTATTTTTATTTATTATTTATTATTATTATTATTATTATTATTTTTTCCTACTGGTTCGCGGGCCCTGGTCAGTGAGTCCGCTACGTCCAAGTTCGAGAAATCTGGATGGACCCCACCCGAAGGGGGTCCATCCCTCGGTCACCACAGACCTAACCCCAAGAGCTTTCGGGTTTCGACCCTGTGACCTCCCATTGGCAAGGCCCCGACTTGACCGATTGTGCTAACCCTTGGGGCTATTTAGGGATCATGATTGTTTGATGTAGATGTTTATATGTATATATGTATGTCATTGATGCAGGTGCATCTCACCCTTTTCTTAATTAAAGAAAAATCCAAGTGGAGCATGAAGACGTGGACCAGCGGAGCTGAATAAAGGGAAAAAACAGAGAAAATCTCCCTTAAAGCAGTTAAAGAAAAAAAATTAAAGAGAGAATGGATAAGACTAGATAGAATTCCTATTATTAATAGCCATGCACACTTTTTGGAGAGTTTTTGTGGAGAAAAATCAGAAGAGGATAGGATCGGTCCTTCATAAGACTTTTTATATAAATGTAATGCAATAGGGGTGTAATAAATATCTTATTTTGTGAAGAAAATTGTGAGTTGGCAAGATGTAGCCGAGCATGAGTTCGTTTTAAGGCTGAAAGGCCTTAACTTTGTAATTGTTCCGTAAATATATAAAAGTGTGTTTATGTTCTGTGTTAATTGTATACGCTATGTGTTTTATAAATGAGTCAAAACTTGGGTTCTGTAAATAAAAATGGTGTTGCAGGCACTCGGCGGCGGCTGCATGAATGTTCAAATGAGAGCAAGACAGACTATAATGGTGAATTAATCAAAAGGCTTCCCAAAGACTGAGTGGGCCCATAACCCACAGGTCCAGGATCAAGATTTTTAAAGAATTTGGGATTTTGGGCAACCCCCAAAATCTCATTTTCATCAGTTGGTATCAGAGCAGTAAAAGATTCTGCGGAACGAGGAACGAGGTACAATTGTGTTAAAGATCGATATTTTATGGTCTTGCTATTGTGCAGATTGTGGCAGCTTAAGGTGAGAAGATTTGCAGCAACCTAGAGGATGCCAAAAGACCGAGTGCGGAGGGCTTGGTGAGGTATCATGTAACAGAGGAGGCTGTTACTGCAGAGGTTGGTTGCAGTGAAGGAATGCAGTGGATAAAATTGCTAAGGACAAGGAGAAGCATATGACCAGGAGGTCATAAATTTTTGTGCCTCGGGAGTCTGATGCAAGTGCATCTCACCCTTTTCTTAATTAAAGAAAAATCCGAGTGGAGCATGAAGACGTGGACCAGCGGAGCTGAATAAAGGGGAAAAACAGAGAAAATCTCCCTTAAAGCAGTTAAAGAAAAAAAATTAAAGAGAGAATGGATAAGAATAGATAGACTTCCTATTATTAATAGCCATGCACGCTTTTTGGAGAGTTTTTGTGGAGAAAAAACAAAAGAGGATAGGATCGGTCCTTCATAAGACTTTTTATATAAATGTAATGCAATAGGGGTGTAATAGATATCTTATTTTGTGAAGAAAATTGTGAGTGGGCAAGATGTGGCCGAGCATGAGTTCGTTTTAAGGCTGAAAGGCCTTAACTTTGTAATTGTTTCGTAATTATATAAAAGTGTGTTTATGTTCTGTGTTAATTGTATACGCTATGTGTTTTATAAATGAGTCAAAACTTGTGTTCTGTAAATAAAAATGGTGTTGCAGGCACTCGCCGGCGGCTGCATGAATGTTCAAATGAGAGCAAGACAGACTATAACGGTGAATTAATTAAAAGGCTTCCCAAAGATTGAGTGGGCCCATAACCCACAGGTCCAGGATCAAGATTTTTAAAGAATTTGGGATTTTGGGCAATCCCCAAAATCTCATTTTCATCAGTTTGGAATTCCAATAGTAACGGAAGGTGAGCTCAGAGACAAGGGAGGGATGAACAAAGTGTCAGCTTGACCCTTTGCAGCACCTGCCGCTTTGCAAATAACAAAGCAAAGAAACCCAGAGCCGAATGATAACCAGAACGATCAACAAACAATGCCTTACCTTCCCCATTGCTCTGTAGTTATACTGGTTTGTCGCACTTCGTGCCATGTGCGAACCTATGCCTTGCATTGGCTTCACGGAGGATGGAGTAGCAAAACGCGCACGAGGATGAATGGCAGGAGCAGCTCGTCTGCGTTGAGTGATGCTACTGGAGTTTAATGTAAGGCAAGAGGGGTGGCAGGCCTTTAATGGGCTTGTACAGGTGGCGGGACTGGGCCGCCACTTGCCCAGTGGGAAGCCTGCCCCCGTAGTCCTTTCATCTGCTCGCACCCACAGCCGGGAAAGCATTTTAAATTGTTACTAAAGCATTTCAAATTGTTTTTAAAGCATTTTGAATTGTTTTTAAAAAAATATAAAGTTGTTTTTAAAGCATTTAAAATTGCTTTTAAAGCATTTTAAATTGTTCTTAAAGCATTTTAAATTGTTTTTAAAGCATTCAAAATGTTTTTTAAAAAAACTAAAATAATTTATAATTGTTATTAAAGTAATATGAAATATTTTAAAAGTATTTTAAATTGTTTTTAAAGCATTGTAAACTATTTTTAAAACATTTTAAATTGTTTTTGAAGCGTTTTAAATTGTTTTTAAAACATTTTAAATCATTTAAAATTGTTCTTAAAACAATTTAAGTTGTTCTTAAATCAATTTAAATTATTTGTAAATTGTTTTTAAAGCAGTGTGAACCGTTTTTAAAACATTTTAGATTGTTTTTATAAAGTATTTTAAATTGTTTTGAGAGGAGTTTAAAACATTTTAAAGTACTTTAAAGCGTTTTAGATTGTTGTTAAAGAATTTTAAAATTGTTTTTAAAGCATTTGAAAGCGTTTTAAATTGTTTTTAAATTTATTTGAACTACTTTAAACTATGTTTAAATCATTTTAAATTGTTTCAAAACCATTTTAAATTGCTTTGAAAGAATTTTAAATTGTTTTTAAGGCATTTTAAAAACATTTTAAAGCACCTTAAAGCTTTTAAAATTGTTTTCTAAGCATTTTAAATTCATTTTGAAGCGTCTGAAATGGTTTTTAAAGTATTTAAAACTATTTTCAAAGCATTTAAAAATGTCTTTAAAACATTTTAAATTATTCTGAAACCATTTTAAGATGTTTTAAAAATATTTTAAAACCATTTTTAAAGCATTTCTAATTGTTTTTAAAGCATTTTAAATTGTTTTTGGAGAATTTTAAATTATTATTAAAACATTTTAAAAGGTTTTTAAAGCATTTAAAAACATTTTTTAGAACATTTTAAGATGTTTTTTAAAGCATTTTTAAAACGTTTTAAAATAATTTTAAATTGTTCTTAATGCATTTTAAATTGTTTCTAAAGCACTTTAACTTATTTTTAAAGCATTTTAAATCAATTTAAATTGCTTTTAAAGCATTTTAAAATCGTTCAAAATTGTTCTTTAAACAATTTCAATTATTTGTAAAGTATTTTAATTTGTTTTTCAAGCATTGTAAACTATTTTTAAAGCATTTTAAATTGTTTTTAAAGCATTTTGAATTGTTGTTAAAGCATTTAAAATTGTTTTTAATACATTTAAAATTGTTCTTAAAGCATTTTAAAAGGGTTTTAAAGCATTTTCAATTGTTATTAAAGCACTAAACTTATTTTTAAAGCATTTTAAATTTTTTCTAAAACATTTTAAATTGCTTTTAAAGAATTTAAAATCATTTTAAATTGTCCTTGAGGCAATTTAAATTACTTTTAAAATATTTTAAGTTGTTGTCAATGCATTGTAACCTATTTCTAAAGCACTTTAAATCGTTATTAAAGCATTGTAAAATGTTTTTAAATCGTTATTAAAGCATTGTAAAATGTTTTTAAAGCATTTTGAACTGTCCTTCAAGCATTTTAAATTGTTTTTAAAACATTTTAAATTATTT
>APFE031576075.1:86555-149776 GCA_000404065.3 Pinus taeda | reverse complement strand
CAAGCTGGTAGTCCCGGTTTTGGGATCCAGTGGGAAATCTCTGTGTATATGTGTTTTATGTGTTATGCTCTCGCATTTTTATTTTTCCTGTGATTTAGAATTCGTATGCAGGTAATTTCTGTACGGGGTTAAAATATACAATGCATGTGGCTGAACCTTTCTAGTCACACAGAGAAGCTTGCATGCATGTGGCTACTGCTGAAAATTTCTTTTTGGCATCTCTACGCTACTAACCAAAAACCTAATCCACACGTGCGAGCTCGGACCCTGCAATTTCAAACCTGTGCAGATGAATTTCTCGCAAACCAATTTCAGACTTGTGCTAGCCAAAAGCCAAAGAAGAGAAAAGAAAAATGCTTAATGGTGATATCCAAATGAGAGTCACTTGACTTGTATTTATATCCATCCAAGGGTTTCCAATTTCCTTTTAGGGTCGACCTGTCCTTTTATGCACATGTGGGATTCCATATTAAAAATATATTTTTCCTTAACCAAATTAAATTCTTCCATGGGCTAGGTGGGGTCTTTTTTTATGAGGAAGATTATCCAAAGGAGGGAATTTTTCCTTGAGGTGCCAAATTAACACCCCCTCTCAAGTAGGGAGAAATTACTAACTGCAACATATGTCCCATCACAAGTATCTCATTAACGAATGCTATTTTTTTCTCATCTCTGCTCATCTTTGTTCATATTTTCTCATCCCTGGTCATCTTAGCTCATATGTTGAACACTCTTGAATCTAAAAGAAGAAGAAGCTGACATCAGAGGGGAGCCCAAGATACCATCGTCTATCCATCAGGGAGCTAATGCTATCACCAAGAAACCAATGACAATGAGGAAGGTCATATAGGACACTCTCACCTCATGTCTACAACAGTGGGGAAGGTCCTATGGGATACTCTCACCCCATGTCGAGCAATAGTAAAGATACCACTTACCAAGAAAGGATCATAACCATCCCATGATGCAATTAATGGGCGAGATACCACTTGTTGTACGAGGTAAGGATCAAAACCATCCTATTGCTTGTTGATCGTCCTAGCAATGACCCTTAAAAGTTATGTGGTAGAACACCTGCATGACAATCCAACTTGGGTGAGAAACCCAACTTATAAGGATCAAACACCCTCAAGCCTCCTCAACCCATTGGCCAAAAGGGGAGGGGAAATCCCAACAAGCTCGGCTTGTGTGTATGATACCAACTGGGGTATACTTTGCTAGACCAATATAGGGGTAGATACCTAACCTGTAAAAACGAACAAAGATCACACACACCCTATGGGTGAAAATAGGGGATATGCCCAACCTACTACAAGAGAAGGGATCATGCACATCTATGTTTCAGAGTTCCCTCAACCCCAGGGGCCCTCAACACTCAATTCCCTCCTTAGGTAGCTAAACCAAGGGTGAAGAGTTATGCTCAGTGTTATGGATAAGCCCGAACCCTTTTCTAGCAGGGTCATATCAATCCATGTTTCTCTTTGTACATCAAAAACATATCAACGTGCTCATATTTGGTACCAATTGAAACAATTCATTGAAGTGTTCAATCATACTTCTTTATGTAGTTCTTTAGAGTGACAATCCTTTATTTCCCTATTCATACATAACATAAATTCAAATATTATGTTAGAGAAAATACATGTCATAAAAGGATACCTTATTCATCTTCCCTCTCATGGAGGTAGCAACCAAAAGCCTAATCTTTTCTCATACAACAATATTGTCTTAATACATGAACATATCTTAGTCCCAACTGTATACGAGATTATTTTCCAATCGGATCCCACTCTTGTTGATGCAATATATCGTTGCCATATCTAGAACCTGCTCAAACAAATCTCCAAAGAGATCCTTTCACAAGATTGCCTTGCAGATAGTTATGTTAGCAACAATGTACTCAACCTTGGTCTTGCTTAAAGCTACAAACTTTTATTTCCTACTCATCCAAGATATCATGTAAAATCCCCAACTAAAGAAACACCCAGAAGTGCTCCTTTTATCAATAATGTATCTAGCCCAATCAACATCAGTGCATCCATGCATTCATAAATCTCTTGTAGTATATATTAGACCAAGATTGATCGTCCCATGTAGATATCTCAAAATGTGTTTGGTGTGTTGGCTTATTGGGGCCTGACCCAGGTTTAGAGTTAAGTTAGCCAAACAAATCCCGGTACCACTGGCCCCTTCGGCAACAGCCTGTGAGGCTCGGACTAAGGTCTCACCCAAAGTAGTATGGGAGGGTGCTATAACCAGGTTTCCACACCCTCGAGATGTCTAAGGAGTCCAACTGGTTCACAGTTTGACCCTACGTGCAGGTTGCTTTGCGCACTTTCCCGTACTTCGTAGCCTGATATACTGCCTTTGCGTAGCCCTACCCAGGGGCTGAATGTCGTACTTTACGTTATGCCTTGGGGGGATTCCATGCCCAATAGGCCCCCAACACAAACATTGTGACTTTCCCTCGAGTCACTCTGTCGGCGTGGCGATCTTTGCGCGAAGTTCCTCCAACTGTTCCCAAACTGCGCGAAGGTCAACAACGCACTGAGCTGCTGCTTGCTAGATCTGCTGCATACATTGTTCCAAGACCTTTGTGTCAGGAGTGATTCTCTGCATCAATGTGTGCATCCCCTACATAGTGCGAGCTTGCCTTCGATGTCTGTCATGATGGTGAAGGCCTCGTCGATCCAAGGCTAGGCGCGTGCTTTTAGAACTTCTTCCTTATGTCGTGCTGTGTCCACCTGCTCCCTCAGTGTTTTAGCTTACTGCATATGCGCAAGCCTCTAGGTGAGGACCACCGTCTGTGCAGGTCCTCAGAAACTGTCATACCGCTATTGGAGTTCTTACGCCTCTATCTCTCAGCACTGGATGTTGGGGGTCCTCCTGCAGAGTTGTTAGGACCCCAAGTGATTCTTCTATCATGCTGGTGCGGTCTTGCACTGCACCTCTAATTTCCTCCAATGTTGCTATGATAGCACTAGCACGCTGTTTTCTAACTTTTGGGGGAGTGGATGGCTGCGCCTTTAATCGCAACTCGGTGATTTGAATATTCAGCTCCAGCTGAACCTTTGTCATTTCCTCCCTAGCCTCGCAGACCCCTACTGGTAACCCGTGGATCTACATCTCCGGTGGTATATTTGTTGGGATGGCCAGCTCTGGGATGCTTTGGCAAGCATCGTCTATCACCTGTACTAGCTGTTGACTTTGCAACACCAATTCGTCGTGTTGCAAGATTAGTTCTTCCATATTTATTTTCTGCTCACTGAGGATTTGGAGCACGCGGTTCTCCCTAGCTCATAGCTCTGCAGTTATCCCATCCTGCAACACATATAATGTCTCGTGCGGGAGCGAAGCTAGATTAACACTGAGACCTTTTAGTGCACTGACCGAAGGCCTATCGGCCTCATTTGATGTCACTAGTGCCCCTTCTGGTAGCACTATTATGTTCGTCATCCGCGCGCAACATTTGCTCTGCTGTCGTGGATCTGACTGCGAGGTTGGTCGAAAGGGTACCAACCTGAGGTGGGTGTGCTTGTAATTCCTACAACTATGCTTTGAGGGCCCCCAACACAATCTGGTTCTCCTGCATGAAATCTTGGAGAGCCTCATTGGTGACATTGTGCACCGTCTCACTGATGTCATGTAGATCACCCTCAGTGAGGGTGATTTGGTCAATGGACAATTTCGAGGCCTTGAACTTCTTCTGCGACCTTGCCCGATCTGCTGGGTGCTGATGCTTTAGCTGTGTTGAGTCGGTCCGTGCTTCCACACATCCTTCTTTTGTTTATGCTTCCTCTACTTCCTGCCCCTATGAAGGCGTTGTTTGGCCCTCGCTCGCCTTTGCGGCTGCTTCTTGTGCTGTTGTTGCTGTTGTAACCTTTTCCTACTCAACTGCATTTTTTACCGTGTCCCGTGCTGCCCGCACTTTTGCTGCTGTTGTTTCCTTCCTTCATTTAGCGACCAACTGTGCGATGCGTAGCTTGGCCTCATCTTTCTTCTTTTGCATTACCAACTTCTTGATTTCTGCAATGTCTGGGGTGTGCCATTCCAGTGGCCATGCCTCCAGGACATTGAAAATGGCTTCGTTGGTGGCTACAAAGGGTAGCTTTTTCCACTGTTTAGTTGGGTCCTTGCACGCCATCATATATATGTTATGCATCTCTGCCTTAAATTCTTCAAAATTCTGCATAATGTTGTAAACCGTGGGTGACAACCGCGACTTACGGTTGATCCCCATTCTTAGGTTCATCTCCATGAACACCTAGAAGATCTTGCTGTCGCGTATCCTTTTACCATCCTTCATGGCCCAGAGTGAAGCATACTTCGCGGCCTCCGGTAAATCTCTGTCAATTATGGGGAATTGACTATCCTCCAGCAATTCCCCAGCTACGAGCACTATGGAAAACAACAACCATGCATAGTGGAATGTTTTTCCCTCTTGCTAGGCTTCGTGACAATTCTCTAAAAATTCAGCGTAGAGGAATTCAGACTAGTTAAACTAGACTCCCTCCACGCACTGCTCAGCCACTGCGACCATCGACGTAGGTACCTCATCTGTGCGACACTTGCGCATAAATTTTCCTGCCAGGATTTGGGTTGCCATGGGTACTGCTTTGTCCTTGATGCTGGAGATGGCGTAGCCCCTCTTCTTCTTTTCTAGCTTGTACGTTTTCTTCATGGCCTCCACGATGGCCAAATCACTGCCCTTCCCTTCCAATATGGCCACGAGGTCCTCTCCTTTGTATGGAAGCTAGGAGATACGATGAATCAAGTCTGCCATGATGGGGATGGGCTCCTCCAGCCATAAACACCCATCATGCACTGGGAAAAGCTGCTGCCTGATGACGAAAGTGGTTATTGCGGCACGGCAGAAATGCAGCACCTAGAGTAGGTTCAGCAGCCCGACCTTTTCCACTCTGCGCAACCACTTCCGCGGCTCTAATGCTGTCACCCCTCCCATGGTGTTCTGCTTCATGAGGCTTCCAGTCTCAAGGTGAGGGAACTTCTCGTGGTCAGCGAGGTCCCAATCTTTGAATTTCAGGCTCGGCATGCAACCCAGGTGTGTGCCTTCAAACATAATGCCATCTGGGAGGAGCAGACTCTGGAGCGAGCTCTTGGTCTCTTCCAGGTCTTTGGGCACTTTGGCCTTCCATTTTCGCAGGGGGACATAGGCGGGTAGTTTTGTCGCAGAGTGCGTAGGTTGAGTATCCACCTCCATGCCTTCATCTTCTTCTTCAGTGATGATAAGATCCCGCAGATCTTCTTCTTCTTCGTTTGTTTCTATAGTGACGACTTTCCCCTTCTCCTCCATCAACAGTTTGTTGCGCAGTGGGTTCCGCGGGGACACGCGTATGAGAGCCATTGCTTGTTTGTCCTTCTTGGGTCTTGGTGTGTGAGGTGATTTTAGGATTTCTACCATAATCCCGGCACCTTCAGGAACATCCCCCATAGTTATGGCTTGCGCTTCCTCCTCGGTGGTCACTTATACTATATCCATACCATCCGTAGTTGTTGTCATTGTATTTGTGCAACAATCTATCCCTCATGGATTTAGGGGCTTAATCAATGCTCGGATCACAACAATCAGGGTTTCGCTCAACCGCTCAATTCGCAAATGACCAAGTGTTGTTTAGTGGGAAGCCCTTTATATTTTATAGCACTTTTGGAATTTGAATTCGACCATTCCCCACAAATCTGGTTCATTAATGCTCCCTTGGCGGAATATTTTCCTAGATTTTGCCCATAAATCGCATCTTAAATGCCTACCGCCCACTCCATTTGGCCTCAAGTCGAGCATCCAATTGTGAATAGTGACTTCAATGGTAACTTTCTGACCAACCCACATGGCAACGCAACCCCCTGTGCGCGGTCGTGGACCTTGTGACTTTTTGCTTCTACGCGCATCTCCAATATCGCGCAGCTCCCAGGTAGAATAGTTTATAGTCCCATGCTCCCTTCCAACTGCCTAGAGTGCTGAGGCTATCCCTCCCTTGGCTAGTCAGGGGGTTGCACCACCTGTGAAAAGTTTCATCCGATCATTCATCATATTTCTTGGAGAATCACTACCTTTTACTATTGTGGTCGGCATCACATACTTTATTACTTGCAACGCGCTACCCTAGTCATTATGCTTAGCAATATGTGGTCCAAGCCAAGGCATCAAACTGATCAATTCATGGTAATAGGCCTTAACCCTGTCATCGTGATCACATGCACCCTGCCTTACCATTCTGGTCTTTTTGCCAAGAAAATCTTTCTTTATTTCGTCCTCCATATTCCTGACTTTTGCGTCCATCAAAGCGCTTTTCTTCCTTAACCGTACCATTTCTTCTTCAAGTTTGTGGTGTCTAAGGTTTCCCTGTTGGAATTCTTCCTCAATTCCCATGCGTTCTGTTTCTTGCGGTTGTGTGATCCCTTTCTTTCGAGCTTTGCGATCCATCGTATCTACTGGTGCTACTATTGGGTCTTGTTCATTTCCATTACACTTTCACTATTATGTCCATTATATCACCTCCATTTCACCTTCATTTCATTACCATGTCACTACATTCATCTCACTTTCATCATTATTGGGTCACATCTATGTTTTTCCAAACTTATTAATTCTTAGCATTTTTAAGTGAATTTGTGGTTAAAAATTAGAAATAATGTGCATATGCTTATACTTAACAAGTGGGATGAGATTGTTGACATGTGTAGGTCAAAAGGAAGCTTCTAGAAGACCTTTATGTGGCATCCTAAGGCCAAATTCGAATTTGAGTGGAGAGGATCATGGGATCATGAGGATATGTGTCACATTTCCTATTTGTATTGAAATTCTAAGAAGACACGTGTTTTACCATTTCCTATTTTGATTAGAACTCTAGAGGTATAGGGACAGATTCATGGACTCTCATTAATGGGAGTATTTCTCATCTTTTTGTATAAATAGGAGATCTCTCTCCTTTATTTGGGAGTTTTGGAAGCTTTGGAGATTTGTAAACTTTGTTAGCTCAACTTGTTGTACTTTGTAATTTTGAAGAATTTGAATAAAGCTTTGAAGTTCTCAACATGGAAGGAGATGTGAAGTAGATGTCATGGAGCATATTATAATGTAAGGTATAATAGATTTTGTTTTGTAGCTTTGCTTCGATTTCATTCAAGTAGTCATCTGATTTTTTTCAAGATTAATAGTTTAGATTTCCAATTCATGCAAGTTTAATTCATGTAAGTGTACTCAACCGGTTGATTGTAGATCTATCTAACTGTGTAATATATGCTTAACAAAATAGTCTAAGAAAGTATTGGTGCTTGGAGCATTAGAGCACACAGTAGATTAGTTTTCCTTTACATGTTTTGTATTTAATTTTGTTGCAATTTCATTTTTAGTTTTAGAACAATGAAGTATTGAATCCCTCCAAATGTTATCACAAGGAGGTAGTTCTCCCAAAATTGTATAGTGGAATGATAAAACACTTCATTTAGATGTTATAGTATATTAGTTGCAATTTCACTTTCAGTCTTAGCTTTTCATTTAAATTTCATTTTCAGTTTTAGAACAATGAATTATGGAGTCCCTTAAAATGTTATCAAGGAGGTAGTTCTCCCAAAATTGTATAGCAGAGTGATAAAACACTTCATTTAGCTGTTATAGTAGATTAGTTGCAAGTTCACTTTCAGTTTCAGTCTTTCATTTAATTTTGTTGCAATTTCATTTTTAGTTTTAGAACAATGAAGTATTGGATCCCTCCAAATGCTATCACAAGGAGGTAGTTCTCCCAAAATTGTATAGTGGAGTGATAAAACACTTCATTTAGTTGTTATCATTTTTGCTTTCATTTCATAGACATTTTTCCGACTTAGATTAATCTAACTATTCAAAGCTTCGATTTGTTTTTATCTATGTTCATTTCCTTTTCTCCCTTCTTTAGAAATTATATTTTAACATTAAAAGTCATTAGATTTAGTTGTCCATTAACATTTAGATATTTTCATCTAGAAGCATAACTTTCCTTTCTTAGATTAATTTTCTTAAGCATAAGAAACAAAACCCCCAAAAACAACATAAACTATAAAACAACGAAGTAAGAAAAAGGTTAACTAAGCACATATAGTGCACCACACTTCATCAGTTTACAATACCCAAATTGATAATTTATGTAGAGAAATTTAGGACACTAAATTGACTAGACATTTTGGCGTTGTTGCTGGGGAAGTGTAATTAGGAGACCTTATTTCTTACATCTAAAAAAATAAATAATTTCTCGAGTATGCTCTCCTCCCACACTTTGTGTGATCTGGAGGATCAGAAAAAGATTTTTTATGTTAAAAAAAAATATCATCATTTCATTTGATTCAATGAAAAAACAATAAAAATCCAACTGCTTTGATAGGTTCACTTGTCCAAGATTGACTGGTTATGGTTTGTAGTGACCCTCAAAACACTGTGTCATGTTTTAATAAGATTTTGTAAATTAGCTACGGAACGCAGGCCTGTTCCACAACTAACTATGTGTTCCATAGCTATTTCCAAGGTTTAGTAGGTTACAGGCATCAAATGAAGAATCCGACCACATGGGCATCTCTAGAATTGTCTCGACATGGATTCTATCCTAGTCACCCAACCCAGATCGATAAAAAAAACCAGCTTAAGACCTCAGTCAAAATCCTGTTTTCAGTACATTTACCTTGAAGCCTTAGTTTCCTGAAATTGAGAACCATTAATCATTTTCATAAAAATTTCACAATTTCAGAGAAAAAAAGAGAGGAAACAACCAATGGCTATCTCCAACCCTAGTTTCCACTGTGGCCTCAATAGAAAACCTGCATTCCTCTTTGAGCTTTGGCCTTGAAACAAACCTGCAAAAACATTTAAAAATAAAAATAAAAATAAAACCTAAAATATAAACAATCTGAGTTGTGATCTTCAACAAAAGTATTAAATTGTTGTTTTAAAATACCTAAGGCACAAATTTAATTAAAACAACCACCACAACAATTGTTTAGCAACCAGTTGGGTAGTGTATCGATAGACCATGTGCTTGCCATATTCACTAATCATCACCATTTCTAGAGAACGTAAGTATTCAGATCACCAAGAGCCTTACTAATGGAGGCTATATCACCAAAACTGGCTGGTTCATTCGCTGTTGTCTATGCTGCGATTGCATCTGAAAACAATTTTTTTTGAAATTGATTTTACAGAAGATGTAATTGACAAAAACACAAAACTATAAAAAATGTCAAACTTTAAACGCACATTTCGGCCAAATGAAAACGAATTAGGAAAAAAAACATGGGTTTTTTTCGGGGACAGGGTCAATTAGATAACCTAGAAACGGTTTTAATAAATTCGCAACAATTTGGGAGATTTTTTTGGTTCTCTGAAACCCCATTTTGCATGACGCATGAGGAAAAACAGATTTTAATTAAATGAACAGAGTGTTGTTTTAACATGGCGCGCTTAAAGAAGAGAAATCTGATTTGGGAACTAATTATGCGGTGGCATTCAATCCTGATTACACCATGCCTCTTGTCTTTAATGCTAACGGTCTCATGCAATTTCCATGACTTGTACTTCATTATACACCTGTTTAACGACAAGATACATGATGTAACTCCATTGGATATGGCTCTTCACAACCCTGTCGTTCCTTTATTACACCGAATTCCTTGCTTGTACTTCCGCAGTCTTCTTAAGTATACAAGCACTCGGATACATTGAGCTAAATCCTTCATTCTGTTTTTGATTCTCTCTGTGTTTAGAAATACTCTTTTTTCCACATAGTCTATGTGCGCAGCCACTCCATTCCATACATCTTCTACACTATTTCACGCATATTTCCCGGTTTCATATACCCTATATGTTTCATCCCCACCTCTATCGTTTTCCTTCCACATACTCTGTTATTTCATTCCCGTGTCTATAACTATTTTTGCTTCAATATACCACTGTTGTTTACACAGGCTTCTATATGCAGACAGTGAAGGAAATTTGAAGAAAAGCAGAGAATAGGAGTGATGGGTCTCATCGTAAGAACAAAACCTATAGGAGTCAAATATATGAAAGGATATCCTCAGTTGAAAGGGATGTTGAAGAAAGCTGGTTGGTTGTCTTTTAGCTACGGAACATAGCCACATTCCGCAACCATCTCCACGTTTTTGTAGGTTACAGGTGTCAAGAGAGGAAAAGGACTACATGGGTAGCTTGGAAAACATCAGAGCATGGATCTTATCCTATCCATCTGACCTAGATTGATGAGGAGGACTCCAGTCAAAGGGAAGTCAACTATAGGAACCTATGGCTGTTCCGCAACTACTTTCATGCTTTTGCAGGTTCTAAGTATCAAGAGGGAAAAATTACTACATGGGTAGCTTGGAAAATATCAGGGCATGAATTTTGATTTGGTTCATTGTCTCAAAATGAAGAAACCATCACCGTTTTCAAGGTGTGTGTTATCACTAAGTCGTCACGTGTCAAGGAGCAAAAAAAAAAAAAAAAAAAAAACCAAAGATTCATAGGGAAAAAAAAATTGAATCAATGAAATGAGTAGATTATTTGCTCACTTTTCTGTAAGGTATTGATTAATTTTGTACTGATGATGAAAAATGAATAGCTAACTTTCTGTTCAATATTTTTAGATACATAAACTGTCAGGAATGAAGAAATTGCTCAAAAGAAACAACAATTAACTTGAGGCACTAATTCGGAAGCAGGTATAAATTCTTTTGGTTTTCCTTTGTGAACTTGTTTCATTAATACAAATTCCTAGTTTTGTATGTAAATATCATAACGAGAGAGATTGATCACCTCTCTCTTTTGATAGTCTTACATTCCATTTCAGAAGAAGTATTAGTTTTTTTTGCAGGTTCCAGGAGGAAGGACAAATTACTACAAGTGAATAGTGTCTCTCCAAGAGACCAATTTGTTTCATAAGAGGATGATCAGCAACAAAGAATAAACATGCTAATGCAAAATCAGATCCAAACACTTGCAAAAAATTTCAGATACTATTGTCTTCATTACATCCATACTTCATAATAAACTATTCACCTCATTTCCCTTCATATTTTCCATTTACATTCACATACACTTTCCATTACTTTTTGTGCACTCCTAACCGACAAATAAAAGCAAGAGGTTCAGTCACATGCTTATTGCCCATTTCCATTACTACTTTTCATTGCCTTCTTCCATTTTCATTTTCCCTTTCCTATCATTTTCATTTCGCAAATAAACCCTGCTTCAATGCAAATTATTGAGTCCATAGTCCTTTGAGTCTAAATTCCTTGCAAAAACACCTTGAGGCTTGCATGCCTTAATGGCAATTCCTCATGCCGATGAACAATGGGAATACATTAATGTCCCTTGTTCATCGGATCTTCTAGGTGACTCAACATCGGCAAATTTATTCATACCTAGCAAGATGTGTTTGGGCATCTTGACTCTCATTGTGGTCAATGGTGAGAGTTCTCGTGTTGACTAGTGGCATCCATTAATGGCCACTAAGTCAACAATTTCCTGCTATGTTCGACATCGGAACATCTATTCACATAGTAGGAATTGTGCCAATGAGTTTTGAAGACATGAAGACTATTATTTTCAGCATTTTGGAGCAGATTCAACAAGTTTTAGTAGAAGCAATAAAAAGTCATCTTGACTCTTTTATCCATAACTCTTTTTGTCCAGCTACTTGAAGAAGATTATGATTAGAATTTTGTAGCCACCACACATACGACTCATCCATTTCAAAGGATAAGTTAAGGTACGTCATTTTCTAACTTTTGACCATAGAATTCCATAAAAAGCTATGTTTGACATCGGAACATCTATTCACATAGTAGGAATTGTGCCAATGAGTTTTGAAGACATGACGACTATTATTTTTAGCATTTTGGAGCAGATTCAACAAGTTTTAGTAGAAGCAATAAAAAGTCATCTTGACTCTTTTATACATAACTATTTTTGTCTAGCCACTTGAAGACGATTATGATTATAATTTTGTAGCCACCACACATACAACTCATCCATTTCAAAGGGTAAGTTAAGGTACGTCATTTTCTAACTTTTGACCATATAATTCCATAAAAAGCTAGAATGATAACTATTGGAAAAACATTTCTCTTCCTCATTTCATAAAATTGCCAATACCATCAGCTGGGGTGGGAAATACATTCATATTCATATCTTGCCATGTTCATATCATATTCAGTAGCCCACATACTTCCAAAATATATTAACTATTATATTATTATTATGAGCATACAATGACTTTTCAAAAGTGCTTAAAGGATGATTGGATACAAAGACAATCATGGTTGTCAAACAAGAACCAACCATAATGCAATCCAATAAAGATATACTTTGCAACAATAATCAAATTATCATTATGCAAAGTTCAAAGTTCAAAATAGAATGCAACAACAAAATATGGCTGTAACACAAGAACCAACCATGTTGCAATTCAAGTAAAACACTTTGCAGAAGTATGAAGTTATCAAATGATATCATGCAAAGTTAAGCCAAAGCTCAAAATAATTAATTATTGCATGAGGACATGCAATAACTTCAGTTGGGGGGTATGTTGGGTCTTGAAATTGTCATTCATTTCCATTACACTTTCACTACTATGTCCATTATATCACCTCCATTTCACCTTCATTTCACTACCATGTCACCACATTCATCTCACTTTCATCATTATTGGGTCACATCTATGTCTTTCCAAACTTTATTGATTCTTAGCATTTTAAAGTGAATTTGTGGTTAAAAATTAGAAAATAATGTGCATATGCTTATACCTAACAAGTGGGATAATACTGTTGACATGTGTAGGTCAAAAGGAAGCTTCTAGAAGACCTTTATGTGGCATCCTAAGGCCAAATTCGAATTTGAGTGGAGATGATCATGGAATCATGAGGATATGTGTCACATTTCCTATTTGTATTGAACTTATAAGAAGACATGTGTCTTATCATTTCCTATTTTGATTAGAACTCTAGATGTATAGGGAGAGATTCATGGACTCTCATTAATGAGATGAATTCTCATCTTTTTGTATAAATAGGAGATCTCTCTCCTTCATTTGGGAGCTTTGGAAGCTTTGGAGCTTTGTAAACTTTGTTAGCTCAACTTGTTGTACTTTGTAATTTTGAAGAATTTGAATAAAACTTTGAAGTTATCAACATGGAAGGAGATGTGAAGTAGATGTCATGGAGCATATTAGAATGTAAGGTAGAATAGATTTTGTTTTGTTGCTTTCCTTTGATTTCATTCAAATATGTCATCTGATTGTTTTCAAGATTAATAGTTTAAATTTTCAATTCATGCAAGTGTGCTCAACTGGTTGATTGTAGATCTATATAACTATGTAATCTATGCTTAACAAAATAGTCTAAGAAAGTATTGGTGCTTGGAGCATTAGAGCACACAGTAGATTAGTTTTACTTTACATGTTTTGTATTTATTTTTGTTGCAATTTCATTTTTAGTTTTAGAACAATAAAGTATTGAATCCCTCCAAATGTTATCACAAGGAGGTAGTTCTCCCAAAATTGTATAGTGGAATGATAAAACACTTCATTTAGATGTTATAGTAGATTAGTTGCACTTTCACTTTTAGTCTTAGCTTTTCATTTAAATTTCATTTTCAGTTTTAGAACAATGAAGTATGGAGTCCCTCAAAATGCTATCAAGGAGGTAGTTCTCCCAAAATTGTATAGAAGAGTGTTAAAACACTTCATTTAGCTGTTATAGTCGATTAGTTGCAATTTCACTTTCAGTTTTAGTCTTTCATTTAAGTTTGTTGCAATTTCACTTTCAATTTTAGAACAATGAAGTATTGGATCCCTCCAAATGCTATCAAAATGAGGTAGTTCTCCCAAAATTGTATAGTGGAGTGATAAAACACTTCATTTAGTTGTTATCATTTTTGCTTTCATTTCATAGACATTTTGTTGGATTAGATTAATCTAACTATTCAAAGTTTTGATTTGTTTTTATCTAATGTTCATTTCCTTTTCTCCCTTCTTTAGAAATTAGATTTAACATTAAAAGTCATTAGATTTAGTTGTCCATTAACATTTAGAGATTTTCATCTAGAAGCATAACTTTTATTTCTTAGATTAATTTCCTTAAGCATAAGAAACAAAATACCCAAAACCAACATAAACTATAAAACAACAAAGTAAGAAAAATGTTAACGAAGCACATATAGTGCACCACACTTCATCAATTTATGATACCCGGATTGATAATTTATGTAGAGAAATTTAGGAAACTAAATTGACTAGACAACTACTATGCGCGGACTAGGCTTTTCATGCTTCATGGGGATTACAACATTCGCTTCATACTTCAGCTTCGGAAGTGCCCGCATAGTCAGGGTTTTGCACATGGTCCTATAAGTCAAGAGAACCATTGGTACGCGTAGGTCCCATTCAGTTCGTTTCACATGGTGGACCATGTTCAGTGCTTCGCGTACTTTTTCAAAAGCTTCTACGTGAATATGCTTATGTGTGCTTGGTCTTACCATACTTCCTGGTCCCAACCAGAGGGGTCATTCGCGCCATTGTCTTGCCCGCTCTTGCTTGTCAGTTGTGTTTCCTATCGCGGGAGTGGTGTGCGTCCGTGCAGGTTGCGCACCATATGCCTGTACCCATCAAGAAAGGTTGGCGCGCAGGCTGTTTCGTCCGTCATGCTCAGCTTTCATCCGCATATGAAGCTTTCCAAACTGCATGCGCATCATCTTTCTGCATTTGCACCAGTCCTCAAAACTTCTTTGATGCGTACCCCACCATCTTGCGGGCGTAGCACACAATACCCATTTTAGAGTGTCAAAACGTTGTTGTTCCAGTACTTCTCTTTCAAATTTGTTCAGGAAATCATCCACCTCGCTCAACCCGTCATACATAGGTAAATCTCTTACCTCTGTTGCCACGCAGCACAATGACCTTGTCATCATGTTACATTTGAGCGTGGTTACCTCATGTAACCAGTTCTGCCATCGTTCTATTTCCTTGTATGAATCTGAGGTGCAGGAGCTTTCGTGCTCCCATGAGATTCTACCGTCCACTGTTGGATTTACCCAGTAGTGCTCCCGTGTGGTTATCTTATAGATACAGTCTAGATCGTCATCGCTATCATAGTCGCGCACTGGCTCTATGTAGCGTGATCCTTCCACAAGGTCTAAAGGTACCACTACGCGCAACAACTTTTTCTCAAAAATCATCTTGTGCTTCTTTAGATTTATCACTCCATTCATGTCAGTGCCCCAATATATTCCCAGTAGTGCGGGATAGCGATTGCTGTCATCAACAATCTCTATCACTTTGAAATTTACTAGCATGCTCACACCTTCGATATCTACCATTATTCCTTGCAATATTCCCATAGGTAGGATCTTTTGTTGGTTCACCATTCACAATTGAATATGAGACCATTGCAGTGTAGGCCTGCCCATGTGCTCCCACGTCTGCTTTGGAAGGATGTTCACGTCCGATCCTAGATCCAAAATCACTTGATCCATTTCATATTCCCCGATCTGCGCAGTCAATCTCATCTCTCTTGCTGTTCACGTTGTGTGCTTCCCAAGCTTCCAGACTATGCGCGGTTCTCCTAGCATGGTTCCAGCACATCTATTGATGAGTTCTTGTAGCCCCTTCATAGCTTTGCTGTCGCGCAATAGCTTCATGCATGTCTCCAAAAATGTAGTGAGCATTGATGGGTCCATTTCTAGTTCCAGTTTGTCTTTATTTCCTGAAGTGGAGGCATCCGCAAAGCTTTCCTTAGCTTCCATGAATATCTCCTTAGCGCACTCTCAATCAAATTTTGGTTCCTTTGTTGGAGCCTTGCAAACCTAGGCACTCTCTTCAGGCATCTTACCTTTGTCATCTCCTGTCGTGATACCACTTTGGAGCACGATATTTACATTCAGGTCTTCCTCGCGCGGCTCAGACCTTATCATTTGCAGGTTCTGAGTCGGGGGAGGTTAGAGTGCTCCTTTATCGCACAACCTTGCTATCAGCGTGGGACAGTCCTCTGTCTCATGATCAAACTAGGTACAATATAAGCAT
Organism: Pinus taeda; assembly: GCA_000404065.3. Lineage (NCBI taxonomy): Eukaryota > Viridiplantae > Streptophyta > Pinopsida > Pinales > Pinaceae > Pinus > Pinus taeda. Next base: position 133,721 of record APFE031576075.1, on the reverse strand, counting down.
GATGCTCTTGTTGGATTTGTATAATCGTGGGCATAATGCCCTGGCCCTCCGCAATTGTAACATATCAGTTGGTCGCGACCTCTTCTTGGTCCAATTCCACCTCGACCTTGTCCGTGCCTTTGAAATCCAGTGCGCGCCATGCCGCCATCCCTACATTTTGATCGAGAGCCCATGTTTCGATCTACACTCTGTAGGTAGGAGTCTGATCCATAATCAATTCATAACTTCTACATGTACGCTCATCGTGGCCTACTAACTTACAAAAATTGCAGAACAACTGCTGGGAATTCTGCGTATACTTCTATAATAGATGGCAGTTATTTGTAGCATGCTTCCCTTCTATCTGACAAATCACACACCATAATGCAGGCACCGCACTCAATCCTGCTTATGCCTCCAGTCTCAATGGCATTTGTCCTCCTCCCACTAGGTAGTTCGTGAAAACTGGACAATGGTCCTTGTCATGTCCCTGGCCTTTTCACTTTACACGCCATACCTCCTCGCATGCTTCTGGGCAAGCCGTCCTATCTTATTTCAAACTTTGCATCTCAAGGCACAAGTTTTTCAACTACGCGTCGATATGTTGAACTCCTAGGTTAGGATCTTGTATCAGGGTCTTATGTAGTCTCATTGCGATCTCCAAGGCCTCAGACTGAGTAGTTAGCTTTTGCTGTGACAATGCATTCCTTAGATGTAGCATTAGCGATGCTACAAACCATGCGTGGTGTTGCCCATTTGTCAAGATCATATTGGCTTCATGAATTATACATTTTAGTCTCTGATCTAGCTCTCAGAGAGTCTCCCCTGGAAGCATCTTGATTTCTTTAAATCCAATGATCGACTGTGTCTCTAATTTTGGCATGCTAAATTATTTGTTTAGTGTAGCTTGGATATCCGTGATCCTTGCGTTCAGAATGTCATTGAAATGCTTAATGTACCAAGTCAGTGCACGATCCTGCAGAGCACTGACCAGTGTTGCTTTCCTTATATTGTCATTTGTGACTCCTTGTGCTTCCCATATAACCCTTACCATGAACCAAAATTGGTTCGGATCTTTGTTCCCTACTCCCTTGAACATTGACAACTTTATCGTGCTTGCCATATTGAATTGTGGTGGTGGCGGAGGTGGTGTGGGTGAAGATGAGGGTGAATATGGTGAAACTGGTGGTGGTGTAGGTGGGAGTGGTATGCACGGAATTCACTATATCAAACTGATCACACTTCTTGGTGAAACCTTCGCGAGCTCTTCCTCACTTTCTCGCAGAGGTGAAATCAAGGGGCTAGTTTCTAGTTCTGCGCTACCTTCATTTCTGTAGATCCTCCCACTTCACACAGCCCCAAACATAAATTTATTCGCATAACCCACTTTTCACACAGTAGCATTTTAATCCAAGTGTTCAAAGATTTAACATACTTACCTTGCAGTCCTTTGAGGAAGCGTCGTTCCGCCTCACTATAGCTGATTGAAGTATCTTCCGTGAACTCGGTGTTAAATCCTCCTACAATTTGATCGAGCCAGTGATCCACAACATGCACGATCTTATCTTCTGATGTTTCCAGTCTACGCACCAACTCTAGAGTCCACACAATAGGTTTCTCAAGCCTACACCTTCCTTGACTATCTGGTAGCTTCGTGATCCACTCGTACAACTCAGAGGGAAAGGATGCAAAGAAAATTTCATGGATTTCCATATATAAGTAGCAATCTAACAACTCTTCATTTGAAAATCACGGATTCTTATTTTCCTGTTCCGCAAACTCGTGAATCTTTTTGTCCAACTACTCTTCAATTCCTTTCTTTGTCGAATTCTAGTGATACAACATCAGACATCTCTATGCAAATCTCAATCCCAACAATGGAACCATTTTTTGGCTTATTGGGGCCTGACCCAAGTTCAGAGTTAAGTTAGCAAAACAAATCCTGGTATTATTGGCCCTTTCGGCAACAGTCTGCGGAGCACGCACTGAGGTCTCACCCGAAGTAGTATGGGAGGGTACTAGAACCAGGTTTCCGCACCCTGGAGATGTCTGAGGTGTTCAATTGGTTCGCAATTTGACCCCGCGCACAGGTTGCTTCATGCACTTTCCCGTACTTCACAGCCTGATATACTGCCTTCACGCAACCCTACCCAGGGGCTGAATGTTGCGCTTTGTGTTATTACACAAGACCTTATTGGTATTCCGACGTTAGTTAATTAACTTTGCCTACTTGAGTGCTTTAAGTTATACTTACCAATATAAACCATTCATACAGGTGCATGTAGTAAATAAACATTATATTTGCAAATTATATCAATCATTCATTAACCCAAGAACATATACACAAAATTATAACAAAACTTCTCTTTATTAATTCCTTCCTCTGTTACAGACTCGGCTTTGCCCTGCACACTCAGCTGCAGGGGTCTGCCCACTCAGCTTCGAACTACTAGGCCTCTGCACACTTAGCTGCAGAGCCTTCTCCTACTATATGACCCAAGGACACACTTCAACTTGCAATTTAATCACTTAGAATTTTTCCTACTTCTTCCTTCTCTCCTTTTACACTTAGATCCTCGCTCTATTTATACAATCCCATGGTCTGCGGACCATGGGTAGGTCTATCCAGCCGACATTACATTACAAAACTAGGGCGGACAATCCTATGACTCTATCATACTTTCATGCCCCGCACCTGCAATTCACAGAGCTTTACAATAAGATTCAGTCAAAACATGGGCGTTGAGCCCCAAAACATGCCTTGGGGGGATTCCATGCCCAACACGGTGGCAACCCAATTTGTATGAAGTGGATCAAACATGCATTGACTCAAGGTGTTCACTGCAAAGCATATATCCAGATGGGTGTTCACATCAAGCATCAATGCTTCAATCAACTTTCGGTACTCAGAGAGTATTCCATGACAGGTACAACAACATATCTACATAATTTCTTGAAATTCAATTTCATTGGGGTGTCCAAGATTTTCATTCCCACTTTCCAAATCTCTTTAATAACTTCACAATATATTTTCCTTTTCCAAACTTCTAATCCCAAAAAGTAGTGAATCATGCCAAGATCCTTCATCTCGAACTCCGAGGCTAACTCCCTCTTACTTTGATCATCAAAGGCTCATTACCTGTCAAGAATCTCAACATATAAAACCAAAATCAAAGGCATACCTTGGACCTCTTTGAAGTAAAGGTTTGAATCAGCATGACTTCCAAGCTTCACTAGGTACCTATCAATGTGGACATACCAAGTTTGGGGAGCTTGCTTCAGGCCATACAATGATTTTTATAAACATAACAGTGACAAAACCCATATACCAAGATTCAAACAAGTCAATAATATGCAATAAAATCAACCAAGTTTGTTTATCAAGCCTTAAATGTCAAACTAGAAGAAATATCAAAGCCATGAATATTATTGTTAAACTTTTCAATCCAAGTCCCCAAGTACCAGGTTACAACCTTGTCGATTTTGATGACAACAATTGCCGAGCAATATCAAGCCAAACTTCATCAAATAATCCATGTTATCATAATATGAATAATTTCTATCGCTAAATGTAAATGCATACACCAAGGACAAGTCATATAAGTTTATGCCATCCTTTTACTATGAAATCTCGATAATAACCATAATAGAAATTACTGCATACTGAGGAGAAATCCTTTATCTTCACACTAACTCCAATGATCAAATCAAGACAACGGACATAATGATATGCATATTATAGAGCCCTACAATAAGACCATAATCATTGAAATTATCCTCATGGTTTTATTTGGGATGATTCTCTATAATTTAGTCCTGTCAACAAAAGTAAGAGTAGATTCCAAAAGGTAGATGACTTCACATTTTCTAGAGAGGTCTTGCTATTAAACAACCTTCATTATGATCCTACAACAAGTCAAACATTACTTAGACCTTACTGTTCATTTTTTGCCCATAGAACTTTCTATCATGCGCTCTGGGTTTCATGCATGAGGTTTTAGAATTTTTTATCCTACAGGTTCATCCACACCCAAAGGCCTTCTTCTGTGTGGCTGGGAGGCTTGTAGTCGCAACCTTAAGCCTTTCTCCCAATGGTTGGGGCTTGGACTAGGAAAAGTCTTCTCAAATCATATCAAAACTTGTTAAAACTGACAACGTCATATGGCCATCTATTCATGTCCATAAACCTTTCTTCAACAATCAAGAGTATTCTATTTATTTACTGCAATTAATAATGGGCGTTAGGGTCTCATGGAGTTTCTCCTTATGAATGGAAATCCTCTTCAATCATCATTCAAGACATCAACTTGTTTATCATAATACTATCATGCATCAAAAAAGATGTTAGATAAAAAATTCATAACTATATCTGCTTTTCAAACATATATGCATCATAGTCATAACAAATCATCATCAACAACTTCATTATCACAAATGAATGTATCGTCAAATATTCATGAAAGTTCAGTGTCATATAAGTGTATCTTCATACTTCAAGGATCATAATCACTCCTTTACATCGCTTCAACCATGAAGTTAGGGCATCTAATTTTACCACTTGTCAGATTTACTAAGCTTAACAAAATCTAACCAAGATCAACAATAGTATCAATATTATTGTCACACTTTTATCATCAGGGTTACCATGCTTATCACAAGCATTAATAATAATATCAAGTTATCAAAATCAATGTTTCTATCCTGCTTTATAAAATTAGGAAATCCACCAAATATAAAGTGCACCAATATATCACATATACTAGAAATCAACCTTACTTTCATATGCACGCAAGTTTCATTTTTGAAGGTGATATTCTCTTCATACCTTAGGGCTTATCTTTCCATCAATACTGTAGCTAATAATGTACTACACATACTTGTAATATGTATATATGTTAGCAAATTTTAGCACTTATTTGTCATTTGCAGTTCTTTCCTTTTCCAACACTATCTCTCTTTTCCTGCAACTTAGATGATCCTAAAAAATGATATGCTTATCACATATCATATAGAGGTTAAAAGTATTCAAATACTCAAATATGTAGAAAGTATAAGCAATAATCAAAACAATAAGTCTAGTATCACAAAAAAATAACATAAATCTACAAGATATTTATCTTTAACGGAAAGGTGATCATCTCCCTCGTGAACCAGCCTTCAAGAGTAAGTATTGTCCATTATCCATGTAACAATGTTGCTTTCAATATTTCCATTGAATTCATCAACAACCAAGCCTAATTGAGACTAGCCCAACTAGGGTTACATTGAATCTGTAGCAAGTTCTAGAACAACTTCTCATTGATCATGCTTGTAAAACTCAAGCCTTTACCAAATTCCATGGATTCTTTCAAACCCTAACCTCATGATATCCATCAAACCCGAACAACCATATTACCTAAGGTTTCCTTCAAACCTTAACACTCCTTAGGTCTCCTTCATCTTCTCTTGCTTCCATCAATGGTGTCATCACATGGGTGATCTTCAATGACTTTTCTTCAACCCAAATCTAATACCATGATAATTTTTTCTTAGGGCTATATTGTTCTTTACTTTAGATAACTGCAGTACATCATTTACACATTGAATTCACCACACAACATTATAACGTCATTACATCATATGCAATTATGTAGAAAGAACAATATCATCAACAATGCAACATAACATAAAGGAACAATAGAAAAAAAAAATGTTCACACATAGAGACACCAAGATTGGTCGGAGACCAGTGCAAAACCCCACAAGGTGAAAACCCTTTCAAATTATTCTTCTTATTAGATTGTCATAATTGTTTTCAGCAAAGGGAGAGTACAATGATCCAATTCCTTAATAACAAACTATCCAATGAAACCAACCAAACAATATCCATGAGATGAGCCCAGTAACACTACTGATAAAAAACATTGTTCATAAGCTTGCAGTCAATTGTCGACATTGTTAAGAAAAACATTGAGAGGGAGGGTGAATTAGTATTTTAACAAAGCTTGATTTAATTTTCTTATTCTGATTTTTGTATGCGACTATTCTGAAGTAAAGTTGGGTATGTACGCAACTTTAATGCAGACAACTAGCGTATATCCAGTCAACTTAGTTTTTTAGTCAATTTTATCTTGAATCAGTATGTTAGTACCTCATTAGAATTAGATATACAGTAGCTATATGCAGTAAGAATAGAATAAAGCATCACATATGAACACCATGATTTTAAGGTGGAAAACCAATGTGGGAAAGGAACCACCCCTGATGTCGTCTTTGTGTAATAGCCTTAGTGAAAATTCCATGTAATAAAGGTTAAAAACAATAACCACAGTTGATGGGACACTCGTTTCAAGCTGAATGTTGGGAAATACATCCTAGTGTGGGTGTTCATTTGGTTGTTTATGGCTAAAGGAAATTGGAAAAGGCAATGGCTAAGGCTTTGGAAAGGTAAAATGGCATTTGTGGCACATTTATTTATGAAAATAATGGAAAATAGGATGAAAGGGAGGTGAAAGGTCACAGGTTGCATGTGAGGAGGAAAATGAAGGAAAATAATGGAAAATGAAGACAATAGAGGCCTTATTCATAAAAAGGCTTCTAAGGATCAGTTGGTAACCTTTTTCAGTTGATTTTTAGAGCTCTCTCATTATTCTCTCTCTATCTCACATTCTTGGACACTTAGAGTTTTCATGGAGCATTTTGGCATTGGAGCAAGAAAGGCAAAGAAAACAAGAGGAAGAAAAGATCAAGCAGGGAAAGGTAGGTTCAAGTAGCTACAAGGGCTTCATTGCAGGTATCGATTTGCATATGTATTTTCCTTACTAGATTTGGCATGCATGGCATTGCATGTGGTTATTTTATATCATGGCATGGGTTTTTCTAGGTGTAACAATGTTTTCAGCCTAGCCTTGCCATTTCTGGATAACGATGGTGTGATAGGGTTCTCATGTTTTGGTTAAGCTAGATTGCTGGATGGATTTGAAGCTGAGTGGGGTGGATCTCTGAAAGATAGAGCACATGGCCTAGTGGTCTTTGAACTGGACTATGGATCATAGTAAAGCCACTGGCCTAGTAACCCTTGAGCAAGACTATGGGTTGTGGTAAATCCTGGATTGTGTTGCCTTGGTGGGCCTAGGAATCCTTTCCAGTGAATGGAAGGATATACAATAAAGCCAGGCAGTGGATTTCTCTTCGTTGGGCCTAGTAATCCTGGGTTTGGCATATGTGGTAAAGCCTGGAGATTGGGTCTCAGTTTAGGGCATCAATGGCTTGAGGTCTGGGCCTGAAAAAGTGGCTTAAATTCTAGGGTCGTTAGCATAGAACTGGCAATTTTGGTCCCTAGTTGCTAGCAGGCAAGCCTGTGAGAGTGAATTTAGGTTGCTAGTCACTCCCTTGGCCATATTATGAGAGCGACTATGGCCTAAGAGATCCATAACAACAATGGGACCTGGGGACAGGCTGTCTGAGTGACTTACTTGTCTCTTGAGGGTTTTATTGATGATGTTGGATGACTATGTGTGATGTTCCATCGATCCACTTCCTTAAGGTCACATAGGAGGTCAAATATGATCATAGTAGCGTCTCGTCTCATGTTTACCATGGTTGGCATGGTTACTTGGGTGGATGTGGGAGGAGGATGTTGCAGAGTGGTATTGGAGCATGGTTCACCCCTCAAACTAGATGGGTGGTGTGTGTTGGTCATGCATGCATGTCAGTTGCATGTGTGTCTCTTACACTTGCATTCTAGACTGGATGGGTGGTGTGCGTTGGTCATGCATGCATGTCAGTTGCATGTGTGTCTCTTACACTTGCATTCCATATGCTTGCTGCATTTGCTTGACGATTGTTTATGGTTGTAATAATGTTGCCATGGAGAATTAATGTTGATTTTGTGGAATGCATTTGTCATGAGTATGTGATTTGTTGTATATGGTTATATGTCGCTTACATGTTGATTTTATGTCGCCTACTTACATCCTTGTATGTTAGGCTACATTCTTGTATATTTGATTACATGTATCAGTCTTGTAGGTTGATTGCAAGAATTTATCACTTATGTTCGACTACATGTGTTTATGCGTATGTGTAGTTCATTAGGTATTGCTTATGCATGTTGTTGGTTGCATGTGGCAATGTGTACAATGGAGTAAGGGTCGTTGTCATGCATGAGGTCATAGAATGCATTGTTGACATGACCTTGCGTTGATGATTGGACCCTAACTAGAATGATGTTTATATGTTGATACATTTATTTTCGAATGTATATATGTTGTTATGTTTAAGTTATACATGTATCACGTTGATTTGGTGATCTTGTAGACAAGGTATCCTCCTCGAATTATGATAACATACGTTGGTTTATTGTGATTTGATTTATTTGACATATTATGCATTGCAGGAAAGAGATCAAATGGCTAGCAAGATGGTTGACTACAGAGACTCTCCCTATGAATCCAAAGAGTAGTATGATGTTGGGAATCCTTCCGATTTGGCAGTTACATTGATGATATTAAAGGAAGAGATAGGGAGTTGTAAGGTGGATAATGACCGGATCATACAAACACAAGAGAAGCAAGCAGAGGTTAATGCTATACTTCTTTATATTTTGTCAGAATTGCAGCGACAAGGGCCGCTACGGATTATCCATGGACACGAGGATAGAACTAATGGGGCATATGGCAGTAAGTCTCCTGGTAGACACAGGTCAGATAGATCTGACACAGTGAGAGATGGCAAGTTGTTGGACACTCTGGATAGGAGGGGCGATGAGTATAGGTACTATTCTAGTTCTGGTTTTGATAGATAGCATGATCATCATCGTTATCATCCTTATAGGAGTAATGATAGGGGATACTTTCCGGATGAATTAAAGAAAGTAAAACCACCTAATTTTGATGGATATATGAAGAAGCTAGAAGATGTAGAGGCTTGGATTCTTGGGATGAACAAATTCTTTGAGTTGCATGATTACACAGATTACATGAAGGCCATAGTAGCAATCTTTAGCTTGAAAGGTAAAGCAGACATTTGGTGGGAAGATATGAAACAGGTCAGAGACATCAGGATGGATAACTTGAGTTGGCGAGAGTCCAAGAGTATTTTTAGGAAGAAGTACTTGTACGATAGTAAGGCTAAGGAATTCTATGAGCTAAAGATGGGATCAATGACATATGAAGAGTACACGACCAATTTTCTAGAGCTATTGAGGTATGCACCATATCTTATTGATGAGAAGGCTAAAGTTCAGAGATTTGTCTGTGCTTTTCCATTAGCATTTAGAGACTAGATTGAGTATGATGAACCTCGGTCACTTGAGGAAGTCATTGGGAAACTATAACATTTCTATGAACAATCAAAGCGTAAGAATGAATCTCAGCATGGATGGAAAGGAAGGGACAAAGGTAAAGGTAAATGGTAGCCTAAGAGGGCAAGGCCTTCGCATGCAGATGAGAAAGATAATGTGGCACCACAAAAGATATTTTATGTAGCTAGATAGAGACATGGGTCACATCAGCAACAACGACATAGAGGTGAAGGCATTGGCCGGTTGCAGTGTTGGACATGTGGTAAGGAGCATCTTAAGAGAGATTGTCCATAGAATCAGGGTGGTAGGCCTCAGATATACAATGCACATGAGGCACAGACTATTGGGGATGTTGGTCAGAGTATTCCACATATCTATGCAACAATGGACAACAGGCAAGCAGAAAACCAAGTATCTATCATTGAGATTCTTGATCAAGTTATTTCTATTTTGATTTACCCTAGATATAATTATAGCTATGTTAGTCCTGACTTGGTGGATAAGTGTGGTTTGAGTAAGGAATTGCATGCAGAGTCTTGGTTAGTACAGTTGGCTACAGGTACGAAGAAACGAGTTCATCATTGGGTAAGATCTTGTGCATTTGACTTGAATGGTATTCCTATAGAAATACATTTGAATGTATTACTGTTGGGTTCATACAATATGTTGTTGGGCATGGACTGGTTGTATATTCATAGAACCAAGGTAGACTGCTACGACAAAGCAATTGAGTGTGTTGATGGCAATGGAGAACCAAGAGTCTTACAAGGTAAGAAGAAATTCACATTAGTTCAGATGGTGACAACTATGCAAGCAAAGCGTAGCTGCAGGAAAGGGTGTGTGTTATTCGCAGTGCACATTTCTAGTGATAAGGGTAAGGAGGTTGAGGATGCATATGTGTTGAGTAGGTATCAAATTTTGCAACAATTTCAGGATGTATTTGTTGAAGACATTATAGAGTTTCCACCTCATATGGAGGTAGACTTTTCTATTGAGTTAGTGCTTGGAGCAGCTCCTGCATCAAAAACACCTTACAAGATGAGCACACCTGTCTTGGTTGATTTAAAGTTGCAGTTAAAGGAAATGTTGGACAAGGGATACATTAGGCCAAGTGTATCACCTTGGGGCACACCGGTCTTGTTTGTGAAGAAGAAAGATGGTACTCTTAGATTATGCATTGACTACAGGGAGTTGAACAAAGTGACTATCAAGAACATGTACCCTTTTCCAAGGATTGATGATTTGTTCAATCAGATAAAGGGAGTATCAGTATTCTCGAAGATCGATTTGAGATATGGATACAATCAAGTACACATCAAAGTGGAGGACATTTACAAGACTTCATTTAGGACTAGGTTTAGGCATTATGGGTTTGTTGTTGTTCCATTTGGATTAACGAATTCTCTAGCTACATTCATGTGTTTGATGAATAGTGTATTGTGTCCATATTTGGATAAGTTTGTTATTGTGTTCATTGATGATATACTGGCATATTCTAAAAATGAGGAAGATCATGCCGAGCATTTTGTAGTAGTGTTGAGGTTGTTGAGGGAGCATTAGTTATATGCTAATATTAGCTAGTGTAGTTTCTATCAGTCCCTGAAACTAAATGAGCATGAGTAGAACTACCTGAAACATGATCTTGAGTTAGCTGCAATCATATAGGCATTGAATACATGGAGACACTATCTTCCTGGCAGGAGGTTTGTACTTATGAGTGATCACATTGGGTTGAGGTATTTGTTTAACCAGTCGAATCTGAATGTTGGGCAAGCTAGATGGTTGGCTACAATCAACGAGTTTGATTTTGAGATCAAGTACATCAAAGGTAAAGAGAAAAAGGTGACAGATGCTCTAAGTAGACGGGTACAGGTAAATCACTTAGTAACTATGAGCTCCTATGGGACAGATCTATAGGATAGGATCTTGCAGGAAGGTCAACAAGATGTCAAGTATATGGAGATTGTGCACAGGTTGTAGTAGGGTGCTGGTACAGGTACACATGATATTACAGGTACAGGTACAAACGTAGGTGCACATGGTATGGATTATTGTCTTACAACGTATGGATTAGTCAGGTTCCCAGAAAAGATATATGTATTGGATAACAGTGATCTCAAGAAGGTGATATTGAGGGATTTTCATGCGAAACCTTATTAAGGTCACCCAGGTTACTTGAAGACATTGACAACAGTGAAGAGATTTTACTATTGGCCGAATTTGAAGAGGGATGTAGCAGAGTTTGTGGCAAGGTGTTTCGACTATCAACGAGTGAAATCAGAGTGTAAACATCCAGGTGGACTTCTATAGTTGATCACGATTCCAGAGTGGAAATGGGAGGTCATTTCCATGGATTTCATCATAGGGTTTCCTAAGACAGTGAAGCAACATGATTCCATTATGGTCATTGTGGACAGATTAACAAAGGTTGCACACTTCATTTTGATGAAGTCTACATTCTCAGCTATCGATATGGCACATGTATTCATCAGAGATTTGGTTAGACTGCATGATGTTCCAAAGAATATTGTGCTAGATAAGGATGCAAAGTTCACTTCCAAGTTTTGGAAGGATTTATTTGCAGGAATTGACATAGAGTTGGCCTTCAGCACAACCTATCATCCGCAAATAGATATACAGACAGAGAGCGTCAATGGGATATTAGAGGACATGTTGAGGAAGCGTGTGATGCATTGACATAGGAAGCGGGAAGAGTGTCTCCCTTTGGTCGAGTTCGCATACAACAACGATTATCAAGAGTCATTGAGGATGAGTCCTTTTGAGGCATTATATGGGCAAAGTTGTAACACTCCTATCAATTGGAGTGATTCAATTAGTAGGGTATTGATTGGCCTAGATACATTGACAAACATGGAACAAGAAATGTAGGTGATCAAGAAGAATCTAAAGGCAACACAAGATATGCATAAGAGTTATGCAGATAGGAAAAAGTTGTTCAAGGAGTTCCAAGTTGGGGAACAGGTGTACTTATGCATCAAACCAAAGAAGATATCCTTGTAGATTGGATAATGTGCCAAGTTGGCACCATGGTTTTGTGGACCCTTCCGTATCATTGAGAGGATTGGGCCAGTAGCCTATCAACTTGCATTTCCTCCGATAATGAAAGTGCATGATGTTTTCCATGTGTTTTTGCTTAAGAAGTATGTTAAGGATGTTGATCATGTGATTGACTGGTCTGTATTGCAGGTGGAACTAGATGGAGAATTCCAGTCGGAGCCTCAATGTATATTGCGGAAAAAGGTGCTCATGCTCCAGAATAGAGCAACTGAGCAAGTTAAAGTGCAATGGAAGCACTTTGTGCTCGATGAAGCTACATGGGAGATGATAGATCAAATGTGGGCTATGTATCATTCCTTGTTTGCCAGTTGAGGCAAAGCAACTTCGATATGGTGGTTTGGTATGTGCTTAATGCTGGTTTGATATATTCTTTATGATGTTTTGATATATGTTTAGATATGGTGTTTAGTATATGTTTTGATATATTCTTTGGTATATGTTTTTGGTATATATTTTTGGTATATATTTTTGGTGATGTTGGATGTAAATATCGGCATGGGCTATGTTATAAAGCTCCATTATGCGGTATGGGTGTCATGTTATTATGATTATGTTGTCATGTTACTATGATATCATGGGATTATGTTATCATGATGTTATGATATAATGTGGGTTGGCACTCAGCATGATGATCATTGTAAATATCATAATGAGTTGTGTTATAAAGCTCCACTATGTGGTATGTTGTCATGATGTTTTTATTTTGAGTAGTTCTTTCATTGTAAATACTGGTGTTTACAATGATATATGTTTAGATATGGTGTTTAGTATATGTTTTGATATATGCTTTGGTATATGTTTTTGGTATATATTTTTGGTGATGTTGGATGTAAATATTGCCATGAGATATGTTATAAAGCTCCACTATGCGGTATGGGTGTCATGTTATTATGATTATGTTGTCATGTTACTATGATATCATGGGATTATGTTATCATGATGTTATGATGTCATGTGGGTTGGCACTTAACAGGATGATCATTGTAAATATCATAATGAGTTGTGTTATAAAGCTCCACTATGTGGTATGTTGTCATGATGTTTTTCTTTTGAGTAGTTCTTTCATATTAAATATTGCATCGAACTATGTTATAAAGCTCCATGAGGAGTATGTCTTCTTTCAGCAGGTTGCTGAGGTACATGTGTGATTGAACACTGAGGATGGTGTCCCCCAAGGGGGGCGGTTCTATAACAATCCTGGTGAAAGTTCCATGTAATAAAAGTTAAAAAAAATAACCACAGTTGATGGGACACCTATTCCAAGTTGAATTTTGGGTAAGACATCCTAGTGTGGGTGTTCATTTGGTTGTTTATGGCTAAAGGAAATTGGCAAAGGTAATGGCTAAGGCGTTGGAAAGGAAAAATGGTATTTTTGGCACATTTATTTATGAAAATACTGGAAATTAGGAGAAAAGGGAGGTGAAAGGTCACAGGTTGCATGTGAGAAGGAAAATGAAGGAAAATAATGGAAAATAAAGAAAATAGAGGCCTCATTCATAAAAAGGCTTATGAGGATGAGTTAGTAACCTTTTGTCAGTTTAGTTTTGGAGCTCTATCATTATTCTCTCTCTCTCTCTCATACTCTTGGAAACTTAGAGTTTCCTTGGAGCATTTTGGCATTAGAGAAAGAAAGGCAAAGAAGGCAAGAGGAAGCAAAGATCAAGCAGGGAAAGGCATGATCAAGCAACTACAACAGGCATCATTGCATGTATCAACTTGCATATGTATTTTCCTTGCTATATTTGGCATGCATGGCATTGCATGTGGTTCTTTTCTATCATGGCATGGGTTTTTTTAGCCTAGCCTTGCCATTTCATGATAACCATGGTGTGATGGGGTTCTCATATTTTGGTTGAGTTGGATTTCTAGATGGATTCGAAGCTGAGTGGGGTGGATCTCTTAATGATAGAGCACATGACCTAGTGGTCCCTGAACTAGACTATGGATCATGATAAAGCCACTAGCTTAGTAACCCCCTAAGTCAGACTGTGGGTTGTGGTAAAGCCAGGATTGTGTTGCCTCGGTGTGCTTCGGAATCCTTGCTAGTGAATGAGGATATACGGTAAAGCCAAGAGGTGGATTTTTCTCCGTTGGGCCTAGTGATCCTGGGTTTGGGATATGTGGTAAATCATGGAGAGTGGGTCTTGATTTAGGGCCCAATGATCCCTGTTTGGATTGCGGTAAATCCTGAGAAACTAGGAGACAGGAAAATTTGTCACGTTTTAGGTGGATAAATCTGGTAGCATACATGCTTATTTGGCCTAGTGATTGGGTGGAGATCACGGTAAAGCCTATTATGATGTGTTCATGTGTTGGCCTACTAATCCGAGATGGATTACGATAAAGCATGGTTTCTGTTGATGAGGGTGAGGTGGTTTAGCCTCAATATGCTTTGGTTGGTTCTTTTGGTTTGAGTCCCACATTCACGGTTGGAATATGGCACGAGGGTGAATGGTTGAAGAGAGATTTGGCTCAACCATTCTATGGTTGGGTGGAACGTGGTAGTCCCATCTCCAGTTGGTCTATTGCATTCATTAATGAGAATTTCATTCTCTTTATTTCCATGTGAAAATGTATTTATATATATGTGGATTTTGATGGCTGGTATGTTTATGGTAATTTTGTTCGTATTATGCTGGTTATATGTATATTTTATGACAACAACTATGTATGGATCTCAACATGTTTTTACTTGTAAATGAATGGATAGTGTATATATGGCATAATAGGTGATAATGTAGCAAATGACATGAGGGAACAATGGTTCATAATCATTCCCAAATAAGTATGAGATCCCTACACTTAATTCAGTTGTTTACACCAATAGGTTACATGTTGATGATATGTTTGACATGTTGATGACATGTTTGATTAGTAGGGGTTTGGTTATGGTATTTTTCATATTATTGCTTTTTCATCATTGTTTGCCTGCATTTTTTATTATTTCAATCTATCACTCCAGTCTGAGCAATGGCCTGGGCCATGGGCCTGAAAAAGTGGCTTAAATCCCGGGGTCATTAGCACAGAACTGACATTTTTGGTCCCTAGTCACTGGCAGGAAAGCTTGTCAGAGTGACTTTAGGTTGTTGGTCACTCCCTTCCCCATAGCATGAGAGCGACTATGGCCTAAGAGATCCAAAACAATAGTGGGACCCAGGGACATGGTATTTGAGTGTATGGCTTATCTCATGAGGGTTCTGTTGATGATGTTGGATGACTGTGTATGATGTTCAGTCGATTCCGCGTCCTTAAGGTCACATAGGAGGTCGAATTTGATCATAGTAGCCTCTTGTCTCATGTTGACCTCGTTTGTAATGGTTACTTGTGTGGATATGGGAGGAGGGTGTTACACTATGTCTTCCTTTTATTATGATGAAATAATTCTTATAGACTTATACTTGTGCATACTTATATTAGCCCATAGGCACCCACTTGCAGAAGGCTATAACCTTCTCTCGTTCTCTAACACCCACTGGAAGGGATCTCCAATCCCCTACACTACTGTGGACCACATTTCATAAATTTTCACACTAGATCCACCTGATAAAAAACATCAAATCTATAAGCCATGTTTCATCAAATTTTCAGACTAGACCCACTACCATCATTTAAGCCCAATATCAAATAATAAAACTGAAACCAATTATCATATCAAATCACTTAATCACTGTACCAACTGAGACCCAAATCAATCTCAAACAACCAAGGTAGTTAGATCATTGTAAATCCATTCACCATAATACCAATCCACATATTTCCCATCACAAAAACTAGATTCTGTCATTGTGAACCCTGATTAACCATATATCAAAATATATGGGCTATTGTTCTTAAGCATATCCATGTATATACGCACTTTCCAGCAGGCATACCCACGTACAGATCTCAAAGCACTGAACCCTGAAACAGAATCATTGTCTTTATGAAAAAAACATTGAGTTAAACCCTAAATCACCGAATCATTCTAAAATAATCACAGAACCGTCACAGGTCTTCAATCACATATAACTAGTAGCATCATCATTCTTCAATCAAACAATTCAACTTCAATCATCATTTTTAAACCCAGATCAAGTAAGACTTCATTGATAAACAATAGTAACACAATAAGACTAATTAGACTGATCAAATATCTTATTAAGAAAAACCCTAGCTTATATATTCCCATTCCACAAAACACTTCCACGTGTATACATGCTTTTCAGAAATCAAACCCGCATATAGATCTAAATAGATACATGACTTACTAGCATTAAACTCACGTATGTATGTGCCTTTCAGGTTATTGAACCCACATACAGATTTGCAATTATTGACTTATAACTTTGCTACACATAATATCTTTAGAACAAACCCATCTCTGAGCATACATAATAAAACATGCACCATCCATAAATATTGTAGATCAAATCAATGCATTATCAATATAATCATTTCAGATCTATTGGATCTAATCCTTCATCAAATTCCGGGTGCATACTTAGTTTCAAAGGAAACAATCCCTTAATAGCCCATTACATGCGCACTTGCTTCAGATCTAACTATTCATGAAATATTAATCACTTACACACATAAGTACTTTGATCTTCATCTCCTTATATAGCTTAGCCCTTATCCAATACCATAGGTCAAAACCACACTATTGTCGATGGTATTCTTTGATGGGGTCAAATATCAGTTGTTGAGCTCAATACTATGGGTCAATACCATGGTAAAGACCCTTGGTATTTAGAATACTATGGTGCAGAAACTATACATGCCTTTTCTTCTCCCTACCTGAGTATGTATGCGACTTTTCTTTGCAGAACCCGCATATATTTCTTCAAACTTTATCTTTATCATTCCTTTGTCTTTGAACTGATATTCCTTTGTCTAATATTTCTATCACATCTGTACTACCCTGAATACTCATCCTGCTACCATCACGTTGACATGTTTATTAAGTAGGTTTCCATCAAGGACAACTTACCAAGTAGGTTTCCATCAAGGATGACACATTAGTCATAATGCCAACTATCTCCCCCTTTGGACTTGATGGAAACCACTTTGGTGTTTGGTCACCACCATTTGTAGGTACCTGTAAATACATCTATAGATATACCAAGCATTCTCCAAACAAAAAAATTCTCTCCCCCTTTGACATCAAGGGAAAAGATTTTTCTCCCTTTGCTGACATGGGCGCTGTAGGTCGGATCTGCTGAGAATGAATTCTAAATACTAACCATGCTCCCCCTGAGCAAATGCTAGATTTTCTGAAGATAAATAAAGAAGTACATGACTCTATGACTCAACTAGACATCATATTTCCTATCACCAATGAGTCATGCTTACAATGATCACACAACAACGTGGGGTTACATGACTTGACCACAATAGTTTATACATGATTGAATTTTACAATGATTTATAACATAGGTATTTACATGACCTTTACATTAAGAGGGATATGTTGAAATTTATAAGTATTACCAGTTACAAATTTTATCTATATTCTCTTGTTTATTTCTCCCACTTGTTAATTACTAACAAGTTATTTAAACATATAAATATCGAAATAAACACAATACAGTCTCAACCATCTATAGATCAAAAGATGAAAGAAATAACAAACACATAAGTGAAATTGTTATTTTTGGACAACTCGTCCCTGGAAAAACCCAACTTGGGAAAATCGGTGCAACAATTCTAAGGGTTATTTCACTATGCAGTCTATCCTTGAGTACAACTGGGTGCCAAACTGGCTCACTTGACAGAGAAAATAATTTGGCAGCAATACCTCTCTATTCGAAAGCAAATATTCATAAAATTTTCCCCACGAAACCCTCTTCAACACAAATGAAGAACTACATCACCCCTCCTAGCCTATGCGTCAGCCTCAAAACCCTCAGTGTCAGCCCTCTGAGGCACTGCACAACCTCTATGGCCCTCTGCGTCACTCCTGTAGCCTCTGTGTGGATGACACAGGCCCTTCTGACCTCTACGCTGTCTCTGTAGCCTCTAGGTGGCTCCCCCTGGCTTCCGCATTTACCTCTCTGCCTCTGTGAGGGTCTTCCGACACTATTTCTGTCTCTCTATCTCTTAATAACTGCACCTCACTGCAAACTTATCACTGATTCGACTTTTCTTAGCAAACCTCGCTCTAGAAAATTGAATGACTCATCACTTTCGTGTCTCTCCAATTGACCCTCGAGCCTCCACTTATACTTTTTCAGTTGAATCTTCAACGGCCGAGATTACATCTCTAATCAATGGCTAAGATTAGATTTGGCTTCACCATGTCATTTAGAACCTTCTAACCTAGTTTTATATTAATACCCATTAATATTTTATTTTTCCTAAGTTTAGACTTAGGAAATCCATTAAAAATATTAATTATTTTAATATCTATTAAACTAGTTAGAATCTTCCAAAACCATTTCTAGGTCTTGGAGATCTCATGTGCTTTAGCCTGTCCACCAATTTTCATGGCTAGAGCACATCTGAGGCTACCCTAAATCAACACTCCCTCTTAGCGAGGACTGTGCTCTAGTAATACTCCACACTGAGGATCACTCTAATTATACGGTATCAATACTTGTGATGATGTTAAGCCTCCCCTGTTACACAACAATTTGTCACCGTCCCTGTTACCCCTCTCCCGCATCTTGGAGGACTCATTCTAGGACCTATGAGAAGTGACATGACCTACAAACACTTGCATTGCATTCCCTTGAACATGAACTTCATTTGCCCTGAAGACATCTCCTGCTTAAAACCCCTAAAAATAGCCCTTTTTCCATTGGCGCGGTTCCATAGTGCAGCCCTCGCGCCAACCATAATCAGTGGTGTTTTTTAACAAACAAACGGCGGAAGATTCATCCTGAAAAATTCCTGGACTGAATCTATCTTGAGTTGGGTGGTTTGGCTACAGATTTCCATAGAGAGGAAGTGGTTTGCCACCTCTCATGGAATCTTCCTTGGTGATAAAGCCAATCCCATGATTATTGTGGATGATCCCAACTCCCCTTCCTCCATCTATAAAAGCTTGTCCATTTTCCTTGGCAAGCTAGTTCCAAAGTTCCAGAGATTTAGAATTGTCAAGTTTCCAAGAGCTGCAAGAGCCTTCTTCATTCCCATAAGGCCAAATCTAAGTAAGGAGATTCTTGTCCAATAACCAAGGAGAGAGAGGCTTGTTCCTATCCCCAACAAGCTTTGCAAGACATGTGCTGCTAATCACCCAGCCAAAGGAGGATTTGACGTCAGAACTATGGTTGTATTCTTCTTTGTTTATCATTAATAAACGACTATTGTTATGGTTCCACTCTTATTGTTCTCTGTAATAATGATGAGTTATATCCTTTCTGACTGATATATAGTTGCATATATTGGATTTTATGCTTGTGTTTGTGTCGTTCTTTGTATGTGCAGGTGTCCATTCACGGAGATCGTGGGGATCGTGATATGCCGGAGCAAAGGAATGGGAGCGTCACCTCTTCTACAAGAACTAGCGTTGGAATCCAGGTAGGCCTTCATCATTGGTCTTTAATTTGCAATTAGGAACTTGCGCTGTAGCATTGTATGATTGTTGCTAGACCCGGTCTGGGCTAGTAGGGATTGCCTCTGTCCGCAGAGGGGATTTACCTCCACAACATCCACGCCCAAAATCCCCTGCACTACTGCATCATGCACTACTACCCATGGCTCTGCCACTGCCGCTGCTGCATTCATACGACAACTCCCTCTGCATCCTTGTTGCTACTGGTCCTTCTGCCAATGCTGCATCTGTACTGCAACCCCCTCTCATCATGCTGCATCATGCTACCGCTAACTTCTACTGCACTGCAACTCACGTATTGAGAAGTAAGTAACTGATCCACCCAACTACTGACATCCCTCTCAGGCTAGAAACACTCCCAATGTTGAATCTCTTTGCCACTATCACATGCTCCCTCTACTGCCTTTGTGTTGCTGCAACAAATACCTATCTCTCACACTATTGCAAACCTCTCTGTGCCATCCTACACTGTTGCAACCTCTTATGTGCCTCTCGCACTGCTGCAAACCTCTCTGCGCTGCCTGGGACCAGGCCTGGAAAATTGACGTCCTACAAGACATATTTTAAGTTTCAACAAGTATTTTACGGTTGGTGAAAAATTTTGCACATCAAATCTGACGTCTAAAATATATTGGGGTCCCGTCATTTTGACGTTTAATTAAAAATCCAAACCGTAAAAATCTGTTGTACCGGAATTTACTAATCCCCAAAATGATTTATTATAACTAAGGTTGAGTTTACAAAAATCTAATCATGGGTGATCCAATCGGATTGCTTTGTACCTACGGAGTCTGGAGTATAAGGCTATGACAAGGCTATGGCTAGCGTGCTATATTCTTTCAAGATCTGGTTGTTGAGAATTAATGGAACATTATGGGCATTGGACAATGGGGACTACAAGGCTATGACACGTGACACAGCTGGCTAGCGTGCTATATTATTTCAAGATCTGGTTGTTGATGACATAATTTAATGACCTATTTAGTAGCATTGGATTTCACTCTCTTGCAAAACAACTTTAGAATTTACTAGGGTCCAATTACCACTTTTTCATTTAGAATTTACCAGTGTCCACTTAGTCCACTTACCACTTTCGCCTTTAGAATTTACCAGGGTCCAATTACCACTTTCGCCTTTAGAATTTACCAGGGTCCAATTTAGAATTTACCAGGGTCCAGTTTAGAAATTACTAGGGTCTAGTTACCACTTTCACCTTTAGAATTTACCATGGTCCAGTTACCACTTTCACCTTTGGCATCTAACCATATGTGGTTTGATGAATTATGTGTTTTATGGTCTTACATTTTCCTCTAAGATTGTTTTTTCTTGCTAATTGGGAAAAACAATAACTTCCCTACAATCTTTTAATTTACCCACTTCACTGTTGAATTTGTTTTTAACCTATTGCAGTGTTGAGTGTTGAATTTGTTAGCCTATGAATATGGCATGCTTAAAAACTGCTACACTAGTGGTATCAGCCTATGAGGTATGTACTCTTTATTTACTTATGCCATTAGTTTATTGTAAAACCTGAAAAATACTTACAATTTATGTAAAATTTGATATGGTATACAACCCTGGGGAAATTTTGAAGTAAATTAAGGCGTGGTTGCTTTTGATTTTGTTTTCATCCTACTACAGTGTTGAATTTGTTAGCCTTTGAATATGGCATGCTTTCTCGTTCAAAATTGTTAGGCTGGTGGTATCCGCCTATGAGGTATGTACTCTTTATTATGTCATTAGTTTATTGTAAAACGTGAAAAATACTTACAAGTTATGTAAAATTTGATATGGTATACAACCCCTCACGAAATTTTGAAGTAAATTAAGGCATGGTTGCTTTTGAATGCGTTTTTACCTGAAGTAAATTAAGGGGTGGTTGCTTTTGAATTTGTTTTTACTCTACTATAGTGTTGAATTTGTTAGCCTCTGAATATGGCATGCTTTCTCGTTCAAAATTTCTAGACTGGTGGTATCAGCCTATGAGGTATGTACATTGTTGCAGATGTGTTGTTAATGGTAAAACTACATAAAATATTACAGAAGAATGAAAAATGTGCGTGATTACATAAAATATTACAAAAGAATGAAAAGTGTACTTGATTTAAAATAAATTTTCTGAGCCTTTTTAAAATAATGAAAAAGGTATGTGATTAGAATTTTCTGAGCCTTTCTAGACAAATGAAAAAGGTTAGTGATTATAATTTTCCCTTGTTTCGGAGTTTATGAGGAAAATCGCTTCAATCTGGTTTGTACATGCATGAGAAGAATTTATGAGTTGAACCGTTTATGAATTGAACTCTACTCTTGATCTGTGTAAAAAATCCTAAATTAATGTTCTAGCATCATTTGGGATAATCCAATTGTCAACCCAAAGATAAATTTACGAGAACGATTTGTAATTGTTCAATCCTCTTACTTTAAAGGTGAAAATTTATAGTTGAATGGTTAATTAAAAGTCCACATTGTCTAAATTTTCTTTCAAGTTTTCTGCTACTGGAAGATTGTCTAGATTGGGGATCACCTGTTGATATAATTGTCCATATTGGGGATCACCTATTGATATTTCAACCATTTTTTTGTAAGATTATTAGTATTATATTCACATTGGAGGCTTGGATGACCATGTTCACACTGCGGATGTTGTACACTGCTCACTAGCATCTATGTGAAAACTATATGATTATACTTTGAAGCTTTATGAACAAACATAGAATTATTTCTTGATTATTACATAGAAGAGTTCAATGTGGGAAGATACAATGCTACTAGTTTAGTTTATTAGTATGAAAGGTGGTTTATTGGCATAAAACGTAAAGTGAAGGGCATGTAAAATGTAAAAACGTCATGAAATTTTCATTTGATGGGCAGAGGGAATTTGAAATTCCAGGCCTACTCGGGACTACTGCACTGTAGCACTCTCTGTTGCTTCATCCACATCTGTTTCTACCGAAATCCGTCAGTCTTGGTACTCTCATTTCGGGGCTCCCTTAGCCAGGTATAATCCAAGAGTTTGGGTACCAAGTATCTTGCCCTCATTGCCTGTAGTCTTCCTTACTACAGCTTGATGTCTCCCCACCTCTTCTTTAGAGGTACATGAGCACTCATGGAACAATCATCATCCTCCTCTACCTCTTTTTTTGCCTTCATTGGTGCAACCTTGGAGTCAGATGCCTCTCCCTTCGTCTTCTTCCTCAAATGCTAGTTTGCATAATGCCCCAATTTCCCATAGTTGAAGCACTTTATCTTGGAGAGGTCCTTTTTCTTCCTCTTTTCCTGCTTCCTCGCAAATGCCGGAGCTGCATCCTCTTCCTCTTCCTTCTTGATCCAAACTCCTTTTCTGCTACTTCCCATCTTGAACACTCATCTGATCTCTTCTTGGCGAAGATATGCCCATACTTATTCTCAATCTGGAATATTCGCCCAATCTAGAATGCTCTCAACAAATGTCTCCCACTCCTTGGAGACTGCATTTAGAGCGGTCCTCACCACCAACTCTTGATCTGACGTGGCCCCTATGGAAGTTAATTGGTATTGTATCTCCTTTAATCTACCAAGGAAGTGATCTATCTGCTCCCCCTTTTGCTTCTAGTATGATCACAACTGATTCTCAAGTAAAATCTCTTCCTCTGCATAGAATTATGCTGGTACAACATCTTCAAGGTTCCCCATATTTCCTTTGCCATCTCCTTCTTGGAAATATGTTGGACCACATGATCCTTGAACCCATCAAGGATGATGCATTTCGCCTTGGCCATCGCCTCCTCGTACTTTAATTATCAGTCGGGTCAACTAGGATAGCCACTATTCTCAAGGCAAAGGCCTTGATGTGATGTCTATCTAGAATGGACAGGATCCTGGCCTTTCAGACCACAAAGTTGGATACCTCATCTAGCCTATCCTAATCCTTCAACCCATTCATGGCCATCTCTCTGCTCTTCCTTTCGACTCCTTTGAGTCTCTACTTCCCTCTAGAAGTTCTCTCTTCGACTCCCTCTAAGTCGCTACTTCCCGTTTGGAAGTTCTTTGCTAGACTCCCTCTGAGTCTCGATTTCCATCTTGGAAATCTACCTGCCAACTGTCGAGTCACACCTATCTAATCTCCTATGCTCTTGTAACACTGATATGGATTTCTCGGCTAGAAATCTGCCTAGGTAGTGACTCCCTCTACCTTGGTTTTTCCTATTAGGTACTGTTTTGACTTGGCAACAACAACACCCCACCAACTCTTCATAATTTGCCTACAGCTTCCTATGCCCCAACAACTGAAGGATTGAGCCTCTAGGCCCTCTGCAATCCCAACACTGGCTGAAATGCTCCCCTAGCCAATTGCGTCAACCCTCCTAGTCTCTGTGTGGCTCTTCATGAGACTTTTTTTGCCCTCTTCAACTTCTGCGCTAGCCTCTCTCTGACCCGAATTGATGACACAGTCCCTCTACATCAACCCTTCTTTACCGCTTTCAACAAGGAACAACCTTTGTCTTTTGGGACAACTGTTTCTACTGCAACGCCTCTGCTTCAGCTGGTGCCTTCAACTCTCCTGTGATCTGTAGCCACGCTCTGATACCATGTTGAAATTTCTAAGTATTACCTGTTAGAAATTTTATCTGTATCCTCTGGTTTATTTCTCCCACTTGTTAATTACGAACAAGTTATTTAAACATATAAATATTGAAATAAACATAATATAGTCTCAACCATCTACAGGTCAACAACTGAAAGAAATAGCAAACACATAAGTGACACCGTTATTTTTTGACAACTCGTCCCTGGAAAATTCCAAATTTGGAAAACCGGTGCAACAATTCTGAGTGTTATTTTATTATGCAGTCTATCATTGAGTACAAATGGGTGCCAAATCGGCTCACTTGACAGAGAAAATAATACAACATTAATACCTCTCTATTTGGAAGTAGATATTCAGAAAATCTGCCCCACAAAACCCTCTCCAGCATAACTGAAACACTGCGTCAGCCCTCCTTGCCTCTGTGCTAGCCTCAAAACCATCTGCGTCAGCCCTCTGAGGCACTGCATAGCCTCTACAACCCTTTGCGTCACTCCTGCAGCCTCTGCATGGATGACGTAGGCCCTTCTAGCCTCTGCGCTATCTCTGCTAGCCTCTGTGTGGCTCCCTATGGCTTCTACATTTGCTTCTCTGCCTCTGCGCTGGTCTTCCAGCACTATCTCTGCCTCTTTGTCTCATACTCACTACCCCTCACTACAAACTCATCACTAATTCAACTTTTCTTAGCAAACCCTGCTCTAGAAAATCAAATGACTGATCACTCTGGTGTCCCTCCAACTGAACCTCAAGGCTCCTCTTATGCTTTTTCTATTGAGTATTCAACGACCGAGATTACATCTCTAATCAATGGCTAAGATTATATTTGGCTTGATCCATGTCATTTAGAACCTTCTAACCCAGTTTTATATTAATACAAATTAATATATTATTTTCCTAAGTTTAGACTTAGGAACTCCATTAAAAATATTAATTATTTGAATATCTCCTAAACCAGTTAGATTCTGCCCAAACCATTTTTGAGCCTTGGTGATGTCATGTGATTTAGCCTCTCCATCAATTTTCATGGCTAGAGCACATTTGATGCTACCCCAAATCAACAACATATATGGATTTGATACCATAACCAAGACCAAAGACCTCAATAGTGAAAAACCAAGATAGCCTTCAACAATCATCATGTACCATATAAGCATCTTCCAGCAACACCATGAACATCATCAAGAAGAAATTTAATATCATCAGCTATGCATCAATAGCATAATATTGTTCCATAGAACTCATCCCCTTGACCTCATAAAAGTCATATAGAGCTTTTGCAACACGACAACATATCTTTTCATGCATCAAGATTCAAGAAATTCAACAACATAAGCAACATCACCATTGATAAGCATCATTATGTACCAAAGCAAAGCAAACATAATGCCAATAATGCATTATTAGAATCATAGAAAATGCTCCCCCTAAAACTATTCCAACAGTTCACTATCATATCTGATCATATCATCTCATATATCAGTAAGGACATCAAAGTATCTTCATCAATTAGTAAATCCATCAAAGCATTAATGTCATACTGCAACAACTTATAAACCATCATAAGCCAACACTACTTAAGTAGTATCAACAAGTTGTAATCAACCAATTTCATAACCAAAAAGCCAAAAAAATAATTGTCTAAAACATATCAAAGTCGTTTCCTAAGTTTGTCCCACAGTTTCTTCATCATAGCAAAACGTATGCGATTGTTTAGATCAGAACTCGTGTATATACAAGAATTTTCTTCATAGAATATGCGTACAAAAATTAAACTACTGAAACTTCACAACTTCATCTCCCCTTTTGTAACACGACAACATATCTTTTCATGCATCAAGATTCAAGAAATTCAACAACATAAGCAACATCACCATTGATAAGCATAATTATGTACCAAAGCAAAGCAAACATAATGCCAATAATGCATTATTAGAATCATAGAAAATGCTCCCCCTAAAACTATTCCAACAGTTCACTATTAGATCTGATCATATCATCTCATATATCAGTAAGGACATCAAAGTATCTTCATCAATTAGTAAATCCATCAAAGCATTAATGTCATACTGCAACAACTTATAAACCATCATAAGCCAACACTACTTAAGTAGTATCAACAAGCTGTAATCAACCAATTTCATAACCAAAAAGCCAAAAAAATAATTGTCTAAAACATATCAAAGTCGTTTCCTAAGTTTGTCCCATAGTTTCTTCATCATAGCAAAACGTATGCGATTGTTCAGCTCAGAACTCGTGTATATACAAGAATTTTCTTCATAGAATATGCGTACAAAAATTAAACTACTGAAACTTCACAACTTCATCTCCCCTTTTGCAACACGGCAACATATCTTTTCATGCATCAAGATTCAAGAAATTCAACAACATAAGCAACATCACCATTGATAAGCATCATTATGTACCAAAGCAAAGCAAACATAATGCCAATAATGCATTATTAGAATCATAGAAAATGCTCCCCCTAAAACTATTCCAACAGTTCACTATCAGATCTGATCATATCATCTCATATATCGGTAAGGACATCAAAGTATCTTCATCAATTAGTAAATCCATCAAAGCATTAATGTCATACTGCAACAACTTATAAACCATCATAAGCCAACACTACTTAACTAGTATCAACAAGCTGTAATCAACCAATTTCATAACCAAAAAGCCAAAAAAATAATTGTCTAAAACATATCAAAGTCGTTTCCTAAGTTTGTCCCACAGTTTCTTCATCATAGCAAAACATATGCGATTGATCAGATCAGAACTCGTGTATATACAAGAATTTTCTTCATAGAATATGCGTACAAAAATTAAACTACTGAAACTTCACAACTTCATCTCCCCTTGAACTTGAAGGATTAACATAATGATGAAGTAGGTATCATTCCTAATTTCTATCTGAGATATTCAAATGCATCACGTGGAAGTGGTTTTGTAAATATGCCAGCAAATTATTCTTTTGAGGGGACATATTCTAGTTTGACCTTTTGTTCAAGCACTTGTTCTCTTAAAAAATGATATTTAATTAGAATATGCTTGGCCTTGGAATGGATAACATGATTTTTCGAAATACTAATGTCACTTGTATTATCACATAGAATGGAAATGGTTGGAGAACAATTGATTTGAATGTCCTGCAATGTTTGTATCATCTAGAGAAGTTGTGTGCAAAAAGATGCAACAACAACATATTCTGCTTCTGTAGTAGATAAATACATTGATCTATGTTTTGTGCCGAACCATGATACCAAGAGGGGCCCCACATAGAATGATCCTCCACTAGTGATTTTTCTATCATCAACATTTCTTTCCCAATTTGCATCTATATAAGCATGAAGAGTAAGATCTGCATCTTTGGGATACCATAAACCAAAGTCTTGAGTGCCTTATATATTTGAATATTCTTTTGACTACTTGAAGATGAGTTTCTTTTGGATTATCTTGCAATCGTAAAACAATCCCAATTGCATGCATGATATCTGCTCTCGTTCCTATAAGATAAAGTAGACTTCTGATCATGGATATGTATTCTGGTTGGTTGCCTACGGTAGAATCATCATGAACTGAGACTACACCCTATCACCATTATTGTGCATACCCATTTGCAATCTTCCATTCCATATTTCTTCAGAATCTGCTTGAGGTACTTTGTTTGTGAGAGAAAGATGCCATTCTTTGCTTGTTGTACTTGTCAACTAAGAAAGTATGTTAGTTCACCAGGTAAAGTCATTTCAAATTCTTGTTTCATGGCAGAAGCAAACCTTTGACTCATGAATTCTTCATTGCTACCAAAGATGATGTCATCCACGTAAATAAAAAAAATTAAAAGTTCACCATCATCCACTTTTATATATAGGTTGTTATTTGCAGACGCTTTAGTGAAGCCTTGTTGTTGAAGATACCTGTCAAGGTGATAATACCATGCATGAGGGGCTTGTTTTATCCCATATAATGCCTTCTTGAATTTGAAAACAAGTTTTTCATTATTTCCTAGAATGAACCCTTCAAGTTATTCAATATAGCCTTCTTCTTTTAGGTTCCCATTTAAATATGCATATTTAACATCCATTTGATAGACTTTGAAACGATGAAAGCTTGAAAAGGAAAGAAACATTCTTATGGCTTCAAGTATGGCTATAGGTCCAAATGTTTCTTCAAATTATTTCCCTTCTTGTTGAGCATAACCTTTGCAAATGAGTCTTTCTTTATTTCTAATTAATTCTCCATTCTCGTTCAATTTATTTTTGAATACCCATTTTGTCCCAATAACATTCTTATCATGAGGTCTAGGTACTAATTCCCATGTATGATTCTTTTCTATTTGGTCAAGTTCTTCATTCATAGCCTTAACCCAACATTCATCATTTCTTGCTTGATTCACATTTTGTGGTTTAATTGTGGATATTAAGGCCAACTAACGAGGAGTTCCAACAAGGGCTCTTCTAGTTTGTACTCCAACTTCCTTTTCACCTAGGATTTGAGATTCTGGATGATTTTTCTGAACATACCTTGATGAAGTCTTTTTTGGTGCTTCGATATTGTTAATTCCTTCTTATGATGCTTCACTAATTTCTTCCCTTACATTCCTTTGGCTTATTGTGTAAATACGTTCATCATCTGTTGGCATTTCACTTTTGGAACCTTTACATGCTTCATAGATTACAACATCAATACATTCAACAATATTTTGAAATTTTTTATTGTAGAATTTATATCCTTTACTTCTAGAGGAGTAACCAAGTAGAATTCCTTCATTTGCTCTAGCTTCAAACTTGCCAAGCTTATCATTATTGTTCTTTATGTAACATTTACTTCCAAAGACTCTAAAATGCTTGACAGTTGGAGGCTTACCGAACCAAAGTTCATAAGGCGCTTTATCATTGTTTACACGGATATGAGCTTTGTTGAGAATAGTTACCATTGTATGTGTTGCTTCACCCCATAAGATACGAGGTGTCTCAGACTCATCAAGCATGGCACATACCATTTTTTGAATTGTTCTGTTCATTCTTTCTATTACCCCATTTTGTTGAGGAGTCTTAGCTATAGAGAATTGCTGCTTAATGCCATGTTTTTCACAAAAATAAAAAATTCATCTAATATGAATTTTCCTCCCTTGTCAGATTTGAGACATTTTATTTTTAAGTCTAACTCATTCTCTACTAAAGCTTTGAAGACCTTAAAATAATAAAATGCTTCATCTTTACGTTTTAATAAACCAATCCAACACATTCTAGTAAAGTCATCAATACATAAGATGAAATATTGTTCACCTCTAGGTGACTTTTTCCTCATTGGCCCACACAAATCAGTATGAATAAGTTCAAGTGGCTTACTTGCAGAACCTTCTTTGGAATTGAATTGTACCATGGTTTTATTACCGAATTGACATGATTTGCATATATTATTTTTCAGTAGAGATATGTGGTGCAAATCACGAACTGCTCCTACATTGCTTGTCTTATGTATTTGAGTAAATATTAGATGTCCCAATCTTTTGTGCCACAACCATCTGTCTTCTGGTTTTCTTAACATTGTTATATACCACCTTCCAAGACATAAACATTACCTGGAATTCTTGTTCCTTTTATTATGGTTTTTCCTGTATCGATATTTTGAACCACATAATTCTTTGATCTGAAAACAACTTCATTCCCTTGGTCACACATCTAGATAACACTTAACAAGTTATGCTTCAACCCATCAACAAACAAAACATTTCTAGCTTTAACTTGTTCTTCTAGCAAAATAATTCCTTTTCCTTTGATAACAGCAAGTGAATTATTTCCAAAGGTTACATTCTTTTCTTTCTTTATTTCATTAAAAGAAATAAACTTATCTTTATCACATGTCATGTGTTTTGAGCATCCACTGTCAATGTACCACATGTTTTCTTGATCTCTTGCATAAAAAGCTAGACCACAGTTCTAAGATTTGATGATCTTCTTCTTCCATACCTTAGATGTTGTTTCCATTTGCTCATTTTGAGGTGTTGATCATCCTTTACTCCTACATTCAGATTTTTTATGCCCAAAGTTATTGCAAAAAGAGAATTCAGTTTCATATTGAAGAGGAGAGAAGGCATTGTAAGAGTATTTCTCTACCCCAATCTCATTCTTTTGTTTTTCTTTCTTCTCTATTCATAATGGTTTTGTAAGCAACATATTGAGAAACTTTATGACCAAAATTGTGACAAGCGAAACATTGTCCATTAAAGTAGAAGTTTTTGGGAGTATAGTACCTTCTAGTGTTGTTTTACTTTTGATTGAACTGAGAAGAATGTACCTAGGAAGTATTTGGTCCTTTATTCTTTTGTTGTAGGATGGAGTTTTGTTGACTACTTTTTAGTATATTGAGATAAATTCCTCTTTTTGTAGAAGAATTTACAGTATTTGATGTTTCTTCACGTATCCAAGATCTATCTTTATAAGAGGAGAGAATTGAACTTTGAATATTTCATCTAAGGTTTCAGTGCCTTTAGAAAATCTAAGATTAAGACTTTTTTCTTTCTCAAGTTCTTTCCTTAGACTTACTATTTCACATTCTATCTTTTCACTATGCTCTTCCTTTTCTATGATTTGTTTCTTCAAAGTTTCTTTCACTAATTTAACTTCTTCTAAACAAATTTTAAGCTGAGTTTTTTCTTCAATATAAATATCCTTTTCTTCTAGGGAATCCATGAAATAGTCATGAAACTCATTACTACTTCTATCTACAAATTCCATAATTAATTGACATTCTTGATCAGACTCACCTTCTTCACCATTTGAAATATCATCACTATCTTCATGTGTATAAAAACTTCACTTGTTTTCAAACCTTCTGCTATTTATTTTTGCAGCTTGTTTCCCTTTCTCATGATTTTCTCTATAGGGACACTTAGTAGTGTAATGACCAACTCTACCACAAACAAAACACTTGAAGGGAAGCTTACCTCTGAATCTTCTAGTACCCACTTGGAGTTTATTTATGAAGTTTGACTCTTCTTCTTCTGATACATAACCTAATTCTTCCTTTTCTTTTCCTTTTGCAGTAGCTTTGAATGCAACTTCTCTGATATTTGAGGGACCCATTTTTCTCATTTCATAGGCTGTTAGAATCCCATGAAGTTGTTCAGAAGTAAGATTCTTCAAGTCCTATATCTCTTCTATGGTAGAAACTTTCGAATTGAATTTGGGAGTTAGAGGCCTTAATATTTTTTCAACCAGTGATGATTCTTTTATTTCTTCACTGAGATTTCTTATAGAATTCACGATCTCATCTACCCTAAGAAAGAAACTTGTGATACTTTCATCATTGTGCATTCTTAGAGTTTCATATTGTAATCTAAGAGTTTGAAGTTTGACACTTTTTACATTGGTGTCACCTTCATAGATTTGGATGATCTTGTCCCATATGACCTTTTCTATATTCAACTGCATGAATTTGACAAATTCCGATTCTTCCAAGCTTCCGAATAGAGCATTAACAAACTTTGAATTGGTATCATATTTCTTCTTTTCAGCTTAATCTATGGGAATGGAGGATGGATATTGATAGCCTCCTTCAATGATTCCCCATACATCTTCTCTAAGTGACTATAAGTAAACTCTTGTTCTTACCTTCAAGAAAACTAGATTGGTTTCGTTGAACAATGGTGGCCTGATAGTGTTTTCCCCTCTTGGTTGCTCATCTCGATGAATCTTCCTTCAAGCGATCAAGCTTCTTTTGAAGGACCTGCTCTGATATGAATTCTTAGGAAAAATACTAAGAGGGGGAGTGAATCAATATTTTAAGAAAAAATGATTTAATTTTCTTATTCTAATTTTTGTACGCAACTATTCTAAATAAAGTTGCATCTGTATGCGACTTTAATGCAAGTAACTAGAGTATATCCAATCAACTTAGTTTTCCAGTCAATCTTATCTTGAATCAGTATGTTAGTACCTCATCAGCATTAGATATACAACAACCATATGCAACAATAAAAAAATAAAGATTCACACATAAGCAACACATATGAACACCATGATTTTTAGGTAGAAACCTAATGTGGAAAAAAAACCACCTTTTTTGTCATCTCTATCTTCCTTTTATTATGATGAAATAATTCTTATAGTCTTGTACTGGCACAAACTTATACTAGCAAACAAGTACCCACCTGCAGAAGGCTACAACCTTCTCTTGTTCTCTAGCACCCACTAGAAGAGAGCTCCAACCCCCTATATTATCGTAGACCACGTTTCGTAAATTTTCACACTGGATCCACCTGATACAAAACATCAAATTTGTAGGCCATGTTTCATCAAATTTTCGAATTGGACCCACTACCATCATTTAAGCCCAAGATCAAATAATAAAACTAAAAACAATTATCATATCAAATCATTGTACCAACAGAGAACCAAATAAATTTCAAACAACCAAGGCACTTAGATCATTGTAAATTCATTCACCAAAATAACAATCCACATATTGTTCATCACAGAAACCCGATTGTCACTGCAAACCCTGATTAACCATATATCAAAATATATACGCTACTATTCTTAAGCATATCTGCGTATATACGCACTTTCCATGAGGCATACCCACGTACAGATCTCAAAACACTTAACCCTGAAACTAAATCACTGTCATTATGAAACAACCACTAAGTTAAACCTTGAATCACTGAATCATTATGAAATAATCACATAACCATCACAGATATTCAATCACATTTAAATAGCAACATCATCATTCTTCAATCAAACAATTCAACTTCAATCATCAATGTTAAACCCAGATCATCAAGTAAGACTTCATTGACAAACAATTGAAACACATCAAGATTGATTAGACTGATCAAACATCTTATTCAACAAAACCATATCTTATATATGTGATTTCCACAAAACACTTCCATGTGCATACGCGCTTTTCAAGAATCAAACTTGCGTACAGATTTGAATAGATATGCGACTTATCAACATTAAACTTGCATCTGTATGCGCCTTTCATGTTATCAAACCCCAGTACAAATATGAAATTATTGACTTATAGCTTTGCTACACATAAGATCTTCAAAAAAAACCCATCTCTTGACATACATAGTAAAACATGCTTCAGACATAAATATTAGATGAAATCAATCCATTAGCAATATAATCATTTCAGATATATTGGATATGATCCTTCATCAAATTCCCGGGTGCATACTTAGTTTCAGATCAAACAATTCATTAATAACCCATTACATGCACACTTGCTTCAGATCTAATTATTCATGAAATATTCATCACTTGCACTCCTTCATCTCCTTATATAGCTTAGCCCTTATCCAATACCATATGTCAAAACCACACTAATGTCGATGGTATTATTTGATGGGATCAAATATCCGTTGTTGGGATCAATACTATGGGTTAATACCATGGTAATGACCCTTGGTATTTAGAATACCATGGTGTGGAAACTGTATGCTCCTTTTCTTCTCCATACCCATGTATGTACGGGGATTTTCTTTTGCAAAACCCACGTACATTTCTTCAAACTTCATCTTTATCATTCCTTTGTCTCTGAACTGATATTCCTTTGTCCAATCTTTTTGTCACATCTGTATTGGCTTGAATAGTCATCATGCTACCATCATGTTGACATGTTTATTAAGTAGGTTTCCATAAAGGACAACTCATCAAGTAGGTTGTCGTCAAGGACAACACATTAGTCATAATGCTAACAAGCATCTGCAATCAACTATCAGAATCTGCAGTCAACTGTCACTTGGAACCCTAAGTCTCGGTCACACTAAGCAAGTGCTCTTGTGTACGACTGAAGCATTCCAGTCTCACGAAGAGGATTCTATGGATGTGGCTACAACTGAAAATATCTTGTAACAATCCTAAGTCTCAGCCGCACAAAGCTAATGGTCATGCATGTGGGTTAAGCCTTTCGACTGCACGTAGAGGCTCGCATGTGTGCAGCTGCAACTAAAAAATTCATGTGGTATCCATGTGGATGGGTAGTAAACACTCTAATCCACATGTGTGAGATAGAACCCTACAATTTCAGACGTGTGCGAACAATTTCCCGCAAACCAATTTCATACTTGTGTGAGCCAAAAACCAAAGAAGAGAAAAGAAGAATTCTTGATGGTGATCTCCAAATAAGGGTAACTTGACTTGTATTTATAGCCATCCAAGGGTGTCCAATTTCCTCAACTTGTCCTTCTGTGCACATGTGGGATTCCATATTAAAAATATATTTTTCCTTAACCAAATTAAATTCTTTCAAGGGCTAGAAGGGGTCTTTCTTGATGAGGAAGACTGTCCAAACGAGGGAATTTGGCCCTGAGCTATCAAATTAACAATTGGGAGAAATCTCCATCTATTATCATGGAGGGAGATAATCAACACATCCCCACTCCATAGGTCACCTTTATCCCCTGAAGCAAACTCTTTGATGACGATGACAAAATTAGAAAACTTGTAGAAAAAAACCTTAATGCTTGCCATTCTTTCCTCCCCTTACAATTTCATTCTACTATATAATCTACAAGTAATAGGTTTTTATATGTTCATTAATGAAATTTAAATATGAACTTTAGAAATATAAAGGTTGTAAATATAAATGATTAATTTAATTTCTATGGTAAAATGAGTTTTAATTTATACCTACTATTTATATTTTTATATATTTTACATTTTATATATAGAAATATGTTTATTTAATTAAATTTGTATATGTTTTTAAATGTCTTGGATATGAATATAAAATATTATTGTTTAAATTTATTAATGTGATATGCATATTATGTCTTTTTTATTGAAATGTTTATATTTTATATAAAGTTTATAATGTTTAGTTTGTATGGAAAGGCATTTTACAATTCAATATGGGGAGATATTATAATGTCTATAAATAAGTTAAACATTTAACATAAGATTAAGTTTGATAAAAAATAAAACATTAAATCAAATATAATAAGAAAAATAAATGTCAACTTAATTAAGAAAGTAATATAAATAAAAAAAAATTCTATTTACTTTGATGTATTGTAAAAAATAATTTTTATTAATAAAATTATTAACTTCAAAATATAGGTTTTTATGATTTATATAAAGTCTCAACATAATTATTTTTAAGTTGACACATTTCAAACAACTTAGTGTAATTCATGATGATGATAAAACATATATTATCAAGAGTTTCATTCATAAGGCACTGGGAGACTGTTAGGCCCCTATACTACTAGTGTAACCCCTTATTGTTATTAGAAAAACCCCCTTATTATATTGTTGTACCCATATAGTCCCCATATTGTTATTATTGTGCCCCATAGAAACCCACTATTGTTATTATTGTGCCCTTACATTATTATTATTATGTCGGCTCTAATTATATTATGACCCTTTAGGCTCCTATATATAAAAAGGAGGTCTTGTCATTTGTATCATCCAAGAATTGTTCATTTGTGTAATGTAAAGGAGGTTTCCCCCTCGAAGAGGCTAATTTGTAAGGTGTTCATCTATCTTTTCTATCTTTTTGTGAACTAGTTTCATAACATTTGATATCAGAGCTTTGGATTCTAGGGTTTTGCTACTCCAAATAGGTCATCGTGGAATTTTTGCTATAACCTTTTTTCTGTGATAGTTCAGAAGTGAAAACAAACCATTTGAGACGAAATTGCATTGAACCTCGTGTCCGAATTTCGGAGCTTGTCTCGCTATACTTTTGGAGATATGATCTGAGGACGTTAGGGTTTTTGCAAGCTCGAGAATTTCAACTAAAACAGGTCATCAAGGGATTTTCGCTATAACGCTTTCACTACAAATTTTTAGAAGCTAAAACAAAAACCCATTTGATAAGGAATCGATTTGAACCTTTGCTCCAAATTTCAAATCCTGTCTCGCTACATTTTAGGAGATATAGTTTGAGGAAGTTAGGGTTTTTGCAGACCCCCAAATTTTATTCCAAACTAATCACCTTGGGAAAATCATCATAACTTTTCTTTTGAGCATTAGATTGAAATTTCGTAAGAAGTTTCAAAAAGAGGACTTCCTGTAGTTTGCTTTGTATCAATTTCAAGTACTAAGGTAGAAACAGTGACACATGGCACTTCATACAAATTCGCTCTTCTGAAAAGGTATATAATTAGGTCATCTTGGGAGATTGCGCATAACGCTTCCTTGTAGAATCTAATCTTGATTAGACTTGCGGGATTAGATAGAGAATGCAAATAGATACTTCAAGAAGAAATTTCAGAACTTGGAGATCTAAAATTACAGAGTTACAATTGTTTCAAGATCGAGCTCCAAAAATCAAGAAAAGGCAATATGAGGAAGTTTCATGGCAAGGATCCGGTAAATTGGATACTACAGATGGAGCAATATTTTAATCTAAATGAAGTACCACTATTACGAAAGGTATGTATTGCATCTTCATATTTAGATCCGGATCAATTTTTATGGTATAAAGGGCTTTGTTCTCGTAAACAACTTGTTACGTGGTCAATTTTCACGGACGAAATGATAGCACATTATGAGGATACAAAGAGCAACACCTTCTTTAGAGAAACACCACAAAAATTGGAAGAAAAAAGAGAAAAAGGGCTTTGTTACAAAGTGGAAAGAAAAATTATGGCAACAAGGAAGTCTACCCCCCACAACTATAAAGATGGAAGTATTGTTTCTCCGAGCCTTCCACAACCTACAAGGGTTACACAAGAACAATTGGAAGAAAAAAGAGAAAAAGGGCTTTATTACAATCGTGATAAAAAATATATTAAAGGTCTTAAGTGTGCTGAGAATAAATTATTTTACATTGATTGTGGAGAAGAAGAAGAAAAGGATCAAGAAACGTCAAAACAAGAGTATATACACCAGGAACCAACCCCGGAGAAAGAATAAATGAATCCGACCACATCTTGTAAAGCATTGGAAATAATTACTACTCCTCAAACTCTTAAGATAGAAGGACATATCAAGAAGAAAAAGGTTCAAGAAGTGAAAGACCACATCAAGAAAGAAGAAATGAATCTGACCATATCTTGTAATGCAATGGCCGGAATTACCACTCCTCAAACTATTAATATAGAAGGACATATCAAGAAGAAAAATGTTCAAGAAGTGAAAGATCACATAGAACATAAAGAAATGAATCCAAACATATCTTGTAATGCATTGGAAGAAATTACCACTCCTCAAAATCTCAATATAGAAGGACATCTCAAGAAGAAAAATATTCAAGCAGTGAAATATCACATCGAGCATCAACAACAAGTTCTCCAACTTTTAAAGGATAACTCCACTTTGTTGCAGAATCAAATGAAACAACAAGCATATCAACATCGCAATGAAAGAAGTTTTGATGTAGGTGATTGGGTATTTTTATGGTTACATACATACAAACAAATGCCCTTCAAGGAATCTATTTATGAGAAGGAAATGTTGGCAATACTACATGCACTTAAGAAATGGCGACCTTACCCAATGGGAAGACACTTCAAGGTAAAAATGGATCATGATAGTCTTAAATAATTTTTAGAACAAATATTATATTTAGAAGAACAGAACATTCATTCAAAAGTTGTAGAATATCCCAATTCAAACAATATTGCCAGAACTTGAAGAGGAAGGAAAAATCATATTGGAACCTGGAGCAGTCACAGAAACAAGAACCGGACAGCTACGAAATCAATTAATTTCAGAGTATCTCATCAAGTGGAAGACCTTACCTACTGAAGATTCCACATGGGAGGACAAGAATTTTATAAAGAAGCATCAAGAACTACTCAAGCATTGAGGACAACACTTTTTGAAGGAGAGGGTCATGTTAGGCCCCTATACTACTAGTGTAACCCCTTATTGTTATTAGTACAACCTCCTTATTATATTGTTGTACCCATTTAGTCCCCATATTGTTATTATTGTGCCCCATAGAAGGCCACTATTATTATTATTGTGCCCTTACATTATTATTGTTATGTCGGCTCTGATTATATTATGACCCCTTAGACTCCTATATATAGAAAGGAGGTCTTGTAATTTGTATCATCTAAGAATTGTTCATTTGTGTAATGTAAAGGAGGTTTCCCCCTCAAAGAGGCTTATTTCTAAGGCGTTGATCTATCTTTTCTATCTTTTTGTGAGATGGTTTCATAACAAGAAGGCTGGTTTATACCAAGCATGTGAGCTTGTGATATTCTCACATTAGTGACACCCAACACCATAGAAACATTCAGGTGCTCCCCCCCAGGCGGTGGCATAACTTGGCCACCGACTAGAGGGATGGAGGAACTGACAGAGACATTCATTGAAACTGCTAGTTGTGTCTGATGGGTAACTGGGATTGACGATACAAGGGTATTTGGAATGGTGGATTGAACTGGGGCTGATGTAGCAACCTGTTGGGAAGTCCTGTTCGTAACGAATGGACCTGAAGTAGGCATGATTCCTGACACCCAAACAAGGTTATCGTAAAGTGATGAGGCACTAGGTGTACCTGAAACCAACTGTGCCAAAGACACATAGTTGGGTGGAAAACTAGCGGGAATACCCCCTGAATAGGGGAAACCCTCGGGAGGAAAAGGTAACTATTCCCCCTCAACATTATGTGGAGTATAAACTTCAGACTCATCCAGAGAGGTGGTTGGAGCATCGCCTTTGGGTTCCATGTCTAGAAAAAGTTGACGACGAATGGCCGAAGAAGTACGAGGGGATAGTTCCAAAGGAACACTCGGCTGGTCGTATGGACTATAAGGATGTTGCGGTGATATCATAACAGGGTCAAACAAAGGATTTATAGGGTAGATAACCAATCCAAGCTGATCATCAATGGTCGGTGAGTTCCCAGGAGTTTGAACGGGATTGTCCAGAGATTCCAGGCCAAGATCAACAAATGACCCAGTATCGAAATTAGGCGGAGGAAGAGATGACAAAGGTTGAATGCTTAGAACAATTATGAGTTCAACACCTTGGTCCTTGAGTGCCTCTGGTAACTCAGGAAATAGATCCTCAGACAATATTTCAGACGGAGGGGAGGAAGAGGAACTAGGTGAACTGGA
This sequence comes from Pinus taeda, assembly GCA_000404065.3. Taxonomy (NCBI): domain Eukaryota; kingdom Viridiplantae; phylum Streptophyta; class Pinopsida; order Pinales; family Pinaceae; genus Pinus; species Pinus taeda. The sequence goes on along the minus strand of APFE031576075.1, from coordinate 94,243 downwards.
TGTTTCAACCACGATGACCTTGTCTTAGTCGACATAAAAATTAACTTCAAGGCTTTAAAATGTTCTTTTAAGGGAAACTCACGATTTGGTCTCAGAAAAGACTAACATGGTGTTTTTGGATCATGGGCAATCAATTATTAATATGCGTAAAAGATTGGCGCTCTTTCATTTTTTAAGAGTTGAGAAAGAAAAAAAGATGACTCTATCGCTTTCGATTGGAAATGAGCTCGAAAGGACAAGTGCTCAAATGATATTTTAAACTTAATGTGTCAAAAATATCAAATGAGTGCTTTGGATGATCTAGGTAAATAGGATTACCAGGCAACTGTGAATTGTAGAATACCTCTCAACGAACCAAGAAGTACAAGCAGATAATCTCCCTGAATGCCATGTTCGGTGTATCACATTTGCAAGGCAGCCGACTCGGCTTCCTAAGGATAAAAGGATTGTAACCTAGAGGGGTCTCCCATTATATACTCGACGGTACGGGGAGGACAAATCTGTACTAGCGATGTCTAATGCTGAAGCTAACGATAGCTGCTAGGTTTAAAGACACTGAAACATGTCTCTAGCCTAGATCTTCTAGATATGATCATTAATGTCAAATGCGCCTTAGGTTAATTGAATTCATTTTAAAGTTTATCTTGAGTTATGTTTCAGTTTTTAGGTCTTAGTAATGCGACTCGATAAACCTTACATGCAGCTAAATGAGACAAGGCCCTTTCAATTCGATGAAATGCCTACATTAGAGAGGGTAGAAAATACTCAATCAAATGCAAACAATCAAGCAATTGAAAATGACATGATCTTTCACTACCTTACTTTTTAGAAAAAATAAACTAATGAAAAATGCATTCCAATTCCTAATTTCTTGACAAGAACTTATCTATTAGTCCTTTCAAAAGAAAAAGATTTCTTTGCCTTTTCCAAATGCCAATGTCATTCTAGTCTTTTAATGATGCAATCTATCCTAGCACAATGATGCAACAAACTAGAATTTCATACTTTTTTCATGAAACAACGAAATAAACTTTTCGCATATAATTCTTCTGTGAAAAAGTTCTCGAGACCATAAACTCTTCAAGCAGATGAAAACATGAAAAGAAAAACTCATTCAGACTAATGAAACACCGACTTTACCAACCACAAGACAAGCAACATGATCCATGCCAGAAAGAAATGTTTAGACAAGCAAACGAAAACTTTTCAAACTTGTGTAATAGAGGTCAAAGTCATAAAAGGACCAAAAACGAAATGCAAGGAGTAAGTACACCTACAACCTGACTTATTGAGTTCACAAACAACTACATGGACAAAAAACTAGATTCCCTAGTGTCGCTGACCACTCAATGACTCAATCAATCAAGCAAAAACATGATAAGCCAACAAGCAAACAAAAGCAAACGAAAAGCAGCTTTCTAGTCAGGGAGAAAATGGTCCAAAAGGCTTATGGGGTCAAAATCACAAGAGCAGAACACATTGGCCAAGATTGGGGTCAGGCCCTAATCTTCACTTATAGGCATCAACGTGACTGCCTAACTGACAACAAGCACTAGAGATTGGTTGATGCGACTGTTTCCCAGCAAATCATGCTGATTGGCATAACTGTTAGCGAATTAAGCATGCTGATCGAGGGAGCTAAGGAAAAAAATAAAAAATTTTGAAACAGGGACCAAATTTGCTACTATGAATTTTAGACTTAGGCCAGTAAGTAGGAGAAAAGAAACAGAATCAAAGGGAAAAAGTGGAACTATGAAAGTTTTCACGAAATCATGAAATCCAAGACAAACAAAAGGATTGGGATCCTTAGTGGAGTTGTCAATTTGCAGTGAAGTAAAATTATAAGTGCAGACACAAAAAAATTCCTCTAGCCCGATAATGGGTCTAGCCACAACAAATAAATTCTATGGAAGATTTCCTTAGGTTAGAACCAATTAAGAGGGCCTACTTCTTAGTACACTTATATCGTTTGGTGATGTCCTTGCTTGCTTGCTCCATCTATTTCTCACTTCCTTCTTCAAGCACCTGAAACAAGTAAACAACAGAAAGCAACAACTGTGATAATAGAAAAATTGTAATTCAACCTACTTAAAAAGTCAATAAACATTAAGCCATGAATATTTAAGATGAAAAAATCATGTAGGAAATCAATCGATAGTTGCATATATTAATATCAAAGAGAGATTACAACCATTGTCTTGACGTTACAGTCCTCCTTTGACAAGACCAGGTTCCCACACGCTTCTGCTAGCATTCCATGATGGCCTCAATCCATAATAGTTTTAAGGATCTTCCCTTTAGGCTTCACTCCAAACCAAATCACACTTCTCCCTCACACAACTAGATAGCTACAACTAGGAATAACTTGTTGTTTTCTCCAAACCAAAATAGCACTAGCACACCAACATTAACACTAGCTTGTGCTTGGGAAGAAGGGAAGTTTATATAGGATGAATGGATGGGATATGGATCCTCTTCTCACGGGAGAAGGGCTTATCCCTTGAGGTAGTTCCATAATTATAGGGGAAAGGAGCCCAAACTGACACCCTCGACCCCATTCGGCCAAACCATTTACCAGACTTCTATTACGAAGCTTCTAGAGTTGGAAGCTTTGGCTCCTAAATTAAAAAACTTTCCATAACAGGACTAGTGTGACTGGAACACAACTCAGCCACTCCGGTCAGTGCTAGGCATAGTGCTAATCTCTGCACATTGATGCGGGGGAGACAAAGGCCATTAGCACCGGTCTTGTAAATTGGGAAAAACATAAGTTTAAGGGGAAATGGTGCCAAAGGGAATTGATCTGCTCATGAAGAGGGACACAATGGGAGTTTCTTCATGAAGGAAAAACATGCGGGGTTCACTGTAGAGGTCCTCAAAGATCAAGGAATGGGGAGTATAAGGATAGTGACAAAATGTTGTGTAACACCTGCTTAGGTTTTAGCCAATGCATTTCAACAAATTTTACATTAATGCTTTCTACTATATTGTTGAGTATCGAGTCATAGCATTTGTACACCTTGATTTTGCATGAATATCCAACAAGTATACCTTTATCTACCTAGGATTCAAATTTTCCAACCTTTTTATCTTCCCTTTTTATATAGCATTTGCTCCCAAAGACTCTAAACTGCTTGGCATTTTTAGGTCTTACATAGTTCATATGGGGTCTTGTCATTATTACTTATGAGAATTCCTTTATTTAAAATATGAACACTTTTTGATACTGCTTGCACCCAAAAGATACCACTCAACTTATAATAATTTAACATAGTTCTAGTCATTTCCTCTATAGTTTTATTCTTCCTTTTGGTGACTCCATTTTGTTGAGGTGTCCTAGCTGCTGAGAATTGTGTTTTTATTCCTTTCTCTTCACAAAAGGGTAGGAATTATTTTGACATTAACTCTCCTCTATTATCTAATATCAAGCACTTGATTTTAAAATTAGTTTCATTTTCAACTATATCTTTGTAAATCTTGAAGCATTCATATGCCTTTTATCTTTTCATCAGAAAACATGCCCTTGTCATTTTGGTGTAATCATCAATAAGCAGCATGAAATATTTTTCACCATTCAACCCTTTAGTTATAATTGGTCCACACAGACTGGTTTGTACAAGCTATAATTATTCTGAAGTAGAGTGTCCCTTTGTTCTAAACTCAACCCTAATTTTTTTTCCATGCTAGTAGTGCTCACATATGGTGCTTACCAGTTTTGATATTTCAGGAATATCTCTCATTGCTTCAATTTTGTTGATTTGACTAGATTGTCAAAATTCATGTGATCCATTCTCATGTGCCAAAGCCAAATTTCATCTTCCTTCCCAAAACAATAACTTTCCTTTCCAATCTCATTCAAGATGTATATGTTATTTGGAGTCCTTGTTGTTGTCACAACTAATCTACTCAATCCATATTTTCTTATTTCTCATTTCAATTGAGTTGAACAGAGGCATGTGTCCTTGGTCACACATTTTACTCACACTTAGCAGGTTATGCCTCATAGTTTTAATGAGCAAAACATTTTCTTCCATGGCATCCTTGTTTCAAAGCTTAACTATACATTTTCCTAAATATTTATCCAAGCCATTATTTCCAAATGGAATCGATCCATCCTTTTCCTTTTGCAAGGTTATAATATGTCTCTATCCCTTGTCATGTGTTTTGAACAACAACTCTCCAACATACCATTCACTTGTCTTGCTTTGGACTTGTAGAAAATCACTTCAACCTTCCTTTTCCAACCTTTTTATGGTTCTTTTAGAGAATGGTTCAAACCATGGTTTGGTTCCTTTGGAAGGGTGAAAACCCTGTAATATTTTGTTATGTGTCCAACATTTTTGCATTTATAGCATTCTACTTCATTAATTAGTGAACCAAAGTTGATATAGCTTTAGTTATAATCTTCAAGAGGATTTTTGAGATAGTTACTCTTAGAGTAGTTTCTATAGTTTCTTTGGTTCCTAGCATAAGCTCCACAATTTACAGCTTTGTACCCAAAATGTTGCAGGAATAACATAGACCAAGAAAGATAGTTTGGTACCTAAAAGTGGGTGATCTTCTAGGTGGTGCATCTCTCCTCTCCATTGTTGGTTGTTGATTCTACATTCTCTTAATTGACTAATGTTGACCTTTTATTGGTTGAACATTCTCTTTTAAAGGCTTGCATTATTCCTTCCTAATAGGATCTTTGATGACATCAACCTAGCTCTTTTGTTTTGCTTATTCTCCTATCCCGATGGAGATTGAACCATTCTCAACATAGATTTTCTTGTATCCTAAACTAGATTTGACACTACTTGGCCTTTGACTACTGATAATTTCGTCCAAAATTTTAGTGTTGTTTGAAAAATTATGTTGGATGGTTTTATTTTGTGCTTCCTTTCTTAGTGAAACTATCCTTGCTTCCAAACTTTCTTTCAAAATCACATTTTATTTGAACTGGTTTTGAAGTGTTTCTTTAATCATTCTAGCTTACTCCAATTGGACTTTCAGACTGATGATGATCCTTTTTTATTCTTCAGAATTTTGTTGAGATTTTGTGAAATTTTTTTTAGTTCACTTAGCTCCTTTTATAATGACTAGACTTTCTTCCTTTCTACTTTTACATATTTTAAGGCACTGACTAGTTCTCTCTAAGGATATACTTCTCCTTCATCTTCATCATCTTCAGGGGTTTCCTTTTGAGTGTCCATTGCCATGAATAACACTCTTTCAGAGTCACTATCATTGTTTCTTTTATTTTCTTTTGTTTCTTGTCTCTTTTCTGTTTTTATTTTATTTCTTAGGAGCTTCTTCTTCATCATCACTATTTGAATCCCTTTCATAGGGATATTTAGAAGAAAAATGACCAATTTTACCATAATTAAAACACTTCAAAGGAATATTACAAATATTACCCTTATACTTGTTAGTCCATTTCTTTAGGTTCCTTGCAATGTTGGATATTTATTCATTTGAATCATTGCTACAACTACAACTGGAGCTTGGATTTGATAGTTTCTTGTTCTTCCTTGTCTTCTTAGATGCCTTTAAAATTGTTTCTCTTTTGGATGGATTTTTATGTTATCCTCTCATTTTGTAAGATGTAGGTATTCCATGTAGATCATCCATGCTCATTGTAGATAGATCTAATCTTTCTTCTAGAACTAAGACCTTATAATCAAATCTCATCGAAAGATATCTTAGTACCTTTAGAATAGTCACCTTGTTCTCTATTTCTTCTCTCAATCCTTTCATGGCATTTACTATTTCATCAACATGAAGTAGATTGCAATATTTTCGTCCTCCTTCATTTTCAAATGCTCAAATTGTCCTCTGAATGTTTGAAACTTAGCCTCTTTTAATTTATTATCTCCTTCATATATGCTTTGAAGCTTGTCCCAAATCTCGTTTTCTTATTTACAATGCATTACATTAACATAAATCGAATTTCTTAGACTGCTTAAAATAACATTCCTAGATTTTGAATTTTTTTCTTAGAGTTTCTTACTAGCACCATCTATTGGAGGAGAGGTAGGTGCGTTGTATCCACTTTATACGATGTTCTAGACATTGAAACCCTCTGCTTCCAAAAATGCTCTCATCCTTCCACTCCAAAATGCATATTTATGTCTAACGGACAATGGAGTTCCATTCCTAGTGCCATTTTTTCATCCTCCTTCATTTTCAAATGCTCAAACTGTCCTCTCAAGGTTTTAAACTTGGAATCTTTTAATTTCTTATCTCCTTAATATATGCTTTTAATCTTGTCCCAAATATCTTTTTCTGATTTACAATGCATTACATTAACATAAACTGAATTTGTTAGACCACTCAACAACATTCCTAGATTTTCCAATGTTTTCAAAGAGTTTCTTACTAGTATCATCTATTGGAGGAGAGGTAGGTGCATTATATCCAATTTCAAAAATGTTCCAGATATCAAAACCCTATGGTTCCATAAATTCTCTCATCCTTCTACTCCAAAACGCATAGTTTTGTCCAACGAACAATGGAGTTCCATTCCTGGTGCAATCCATGATCTTCCTTCTAGTGGCTAAACTATTGTGAAGGAACTTGCTTTGATACCAATATTTGGAAATACTAAGAGGGGGGTGAATCAATATTTCATTTATTTTTAATTCATTTTGCACTTACAGAGCATTAAATAGCATTATTATTAAATCAAATAAAAAACACATCACATCACATGAATAGTACACAAGAAATTTTATGGAAACCCAATGTAGGAGAAAATCATTGAATGCTTTCTAATAATATATGTTGAGTACAATAATTTATCAGCAACAATTGAAGGAAAGCGCCAACTCCCTAGTTCTCAATTAAAAAAACATTCAGGTTTATCAGGAAGCACCACCTCCCTGAAAGGATGCACCAACACTCTGACTTTCCTAGCACCAACTGGAAGGATGCACCAACACCCTATAAGTAGAAAATTCATTTCCCTAGCACTACCCTACCACCCTGAAGTGTTCTCAGGAACCAATCTATAGGGGACTTCAATCTATGCCTTACAACACCCTGTCACTCAAAAGATAGAAGATAAAAAAAAATGATCTATGGGCTCCTGTACAAGCAATAATGAAACACTCATAATAATATTTGGTCACTATTAAAGTCACTTTAATACTACTCCTACTATTAATTAATCCCTTACAATCTAATTTTGCCCTTATGTTCTGAAAAGTCTGGTCTAGTTAGGTATTGTTGTAGGTTTGAATTTTGAATTGTTAACCTTTTATAAAGGAGATTGTCAAGCATTCATCTAATCATTGCAATGTATAACCCCTATAATTAAACAAAAGAAAAGGCTATAGCTCATACCTCAAATCTTCAAACTAATTTTGGAAGGTTCTAGTCATACTACAAGAGAGGATGAGTCTTAATCTTGTTGTCATTGAGTATGCCTACTTTGCCATTGTTTTGCTTCAAACTTTTCTTCAAATTTTCCCTTTAAGGTGGCACAAAAGACCCCTTGAATTGTAGGTTTTAACCCTGTACAGAAATTACCTGCATACGAATTCTAAAGCACAAGAAAAATAAAAATGCGAGAGCATAACACATAAAACACATATACACAGAGATTTACTACTGGATCCCAAAACCGAGACTACCAGCTTTATTTTTCATTATGTTCCTTTCAATGTTACAATACATATTTATACATGCCGAAGTATCCAATACCA